>JAKSZT010054079.1:1059585-1102814 GCA_026826555.1 Tolypeutes matacus
TCCTTCCTTCCTTCCTTCCTTCCTTCCTTCCTTCCTTCCTTCCTTCCTTCCTTCCTTCCTTCCTTCCTTCCATCCATCAGGGATTGAACCCAGGACCTCGTACATAGAAAGCAGGTGCTCAACCACTGAGCTACATCCACTACCCAGTAAGAGCTGGTTTTTTTCTTTTTCTTTTTTTTTTTTTTTCAGTAGGTACTGAGGATTGAACCTGGGACCTCATATGTGGGTAACAGGCACTCAACCACTTGGGCTACATCTGCTCCCCAGTTTTCTTTCTTTTGATGTAAAATTCTTATATAGAAAATGCATGAATCATAAGTGTACATTTGCTGAATTTTAACAAATGTATAGCCTATGTAACTCAAACCCATATCAAGATACAGAACATTATCAGCATCTAGAAATTTCCTCATACTCTTTCTTTCTGTTGCTTACTCCAGATGCAACCACTATTCTGATTCTTTTCCACCATAGATCTGATTTCCTTTTTCTAGAAAAGATGGGATCATACAGTAGGTACTCTTTCCTAAAAGGCTTCTTTCACCAGCATAATATTTTTTAGATCCAGTCATGTTGTTGCTTGTATCAGTACTTCAATTTTTAAAATTACTGAGTAGTGTTCCACTGTATGAATATACCAGTTTATCTGTTCTCCTATTTATGGACACTGGGATGTTTTCAGTTTGGGGGTATAATGGCTAAGTTCACTTGTCATCTTGGCCAGGTTATGGTGTCCAGTTGCTTAGTTAAGCAAGACACTGGCCTGATTGTTACTATGAGGATATTTCATGGAGTTAAATAATCAGTAAGTTGATTGCATCTATGGCTGATTACATCCAGAATCAACTGAGATGGCCTTCAACAATGAGAGAAGTCTCATCCAATCAGTCAAAGGCCTCAAAAGGAGAAGTGATCATTTCAGCAGCCAGAAGGGAGAATTTCCCTCTCTACTTCAGCCACCTAACTTTTTCTGGGGAATTCATTAAAAACCTTAATTGGAGGGAGTGGATGTGGCTCACGTGATTGAGCACCTACCTCCCACATGGGAGGTCCTGGGTTCGGGTCCCAGTGCCTCCTGAAAAAAACAAAAACAAACACCAAGCAAAACAAACAAAAAAACCAACTCGGGGAAGCCAGTGTGGCTCAGTGGTTGAGCACCGGCTTTCCACATACCAGGTCCTGGGTTCTGATTCCCTAGAGAACCTTAACTAATACAGGAGGTATTATGAGTAAAGCTGCTCTGAATATTCTTTTTGTGGAATTTCTTTTCATTTGTCGTGGGTAAATGCCTAGGACTAGAATTGCTGGATGATAGAGTAGATGTATGTCTAGTTTCATAAGAAACTGCCAGATAGTTTTCTCACCAACAATGTATTGACATTCTGGTTGCTCCACGTCCAGGCCAACCTTTGAAATTGTTAGTGTTTCTCATTTTAGCCATCCTGTTGGATGTGGGGAGGCATCTCATTGTGTGTGTGTTCTTTTTAATGTTCTACAGTTAGTTTTTTTTTAATACAGTTTTTTTTAATTAGAGAAGTTGCAGGTTAACAGAAAAATCATGTGGAAAATAGAGAGTTCTCATATACCAAGTCCTCCTGTTAACACTCTGCATTAGTGTGCATAGATCAACTTTTACCATGTTTTGTTTATCCATTCCTCTGCTAATGGACACTTGGGTGGCTTCCACCTTTTGGCTATTGTGAATAATATTGTTCAGAACATTGATTTGCAAATATCTGTTCATGTTCCTGCTTTCAATTATTTGGGGTATATACCTAGAATTTGGATTTCCAGACTATATGGTAATTCTATGCTTAACTTTCTGAGGAGCTGCCAAACTGTTTTCCACAGTGGCTGCACCATTTTATATCCCCCCAAAAATGTTCCTTATCTCCACACACACCCCCAACATATGTTATTTTCCATTTTTTAATAGCAGCCATTGTAATAGGTGTGAAATGGTATCTCATTGTAGTTTTGATTTGCATTTCCCTAATGGCTGATGATGTTGAACATCTTTTCATGTGCTTATTGGCAACTGTATATCTTCTTTGAAGAAATGTCTATTCAAGTCCTTTGCCCATTTTTTATTTGGGTTGTTTGTCTCTTTGTTGTTGTAGCAGTCCTTTATATCTTCTTGGTATTAACCCTTATTAGATATATGGTTTCTGAATATGTTCTCCCATTCTGTAGGTTGTCTTTTCAATTTCTTGATAATCTTCTTTGATGCAGATGGCCCATTCTTGCCTGATGTGGGGTTCTTCCAATGAGCAAAATTTACTTGAGGACTCCTAATAACTTGACTTCTATTTTCAGGGAATATAGTGTGGTCTAAGGCTCCTCCTACATAATCTTTTTTCTCTTTCTTCTTTCATGGGTATATTAGTCAGCCAAAGAGGTGCTGATGCAAAGTACCAGAAATCTGTTGGTTTTTATAAAGGGTATTTATTTGGGGTAAAAGCTTACAGTTACAAGACCTTAAAGAGTCCAGCTCGAGGTAACCATAAGAGGTACTTTCTCACCCAAGTCAGTTGCTACGTGTTGAGGTAAGATGGCGGGCCTGATCTCTCCTTCCTTCTTCCTCCTAAGGTTCCATGGGCCCAGCTTCTTCTGATCTCAGCTGCTGGCTGGCATAGGACTGGTTTCTTTCTGGGCTTCCTCAGCTCAGCTGCTCAGTTCTCTTCAGCTGCAAACTATCAGGCAAATGGCTCATCTTTCTTCCTCGGGCCACAGGATCGAAGTTCTCTTCTCTGCTGTGTCTATGGGTCTCTCTTTCTTCCTGTGCCTTCTGCTGTGTGTCTTCTTGAGTAAATGTCAGTTTATATAGCCCACCAAGGGGATGGGGACTTAAACTGAGCTATGCCCTACTGATATGGTCAAATTAAAGCCCTAATCTTAACATAATTTAATCAAAGACATCTCAGCTGAATCAAATACAATCAAAGGGTATCACACCCAGAGGAACAGACCAGTTTACAAACATAATCCTTTTTTTTGGAATTCATAAATAATATCAAACTGCTACAATAGTATCAGAGCCATATCATAGACTGAAGTCTTCCTCTCTGTACTTCTATTCCCTCCCCCTTTAGCCTTCAGAAGTGGTTTTCCCAATAAATGTCTTGCAAAGCTAATCCAGTTCCAGTGTCTGTCAATTTAAAATTAGTGGGAAATAACAGATTAGGAAAGTGTGGGAATAAATATGTAACTATTGGAGAATAATTTATTTGCAATAAATATGGCTAATGAGGAGTTAATAAGCTTACGTCATAAAATTCTTACACATCAATAAGAAGAGATAAAGGATATTAAGAAGACACTGGGAGAGCATAAAGAACATTTCGAAAACCTGCAAAGAAAAGTAACAGAGCTTATGGGAATGAAAGACACAATGGATGAGATTAAAAATACATTAGAGGCACATAACAGCAGATTTGAATTGCTTGAAGAAAGAATTAGTGATTTCAAAGACAAAACTGGAAAAGACAGGAGAACAGAAAGAGAAAAGAATGGGAAAAATGGAACAGGGTCTCAGGGAATTGAATGATAATGTAAGACACACAAACATATACATTATTGGTGTAACAGAAGAGGAGAATGAAAAGAGGGCAGAAAGAATATTTGAGGAAATAACAACCAAAAACTTCCCAACCCTTATGAAAGACACGAATATCAATATCCAAGAAGGACAGTGCACTCCAAACAGAATAAATCCAAATAGACCTATCCCAAGACACCTACTAATCAGAATGACAAATATCAGAGATAAAGAGAGGATTCTGAAAGCAGCAAGAGAAAAACAAAGCATTACATACAAGGGACCCTCAATAAGATTAAGTGCCGACCTCTTGTCAGAAACCATAGAGGCAAGAAGAAAGTGGTATGATGTATTTAAGGTACTGAAAGAGAAAAACTACCAGCCAAGAATTCTGTATCTGGAAACACTGTCCTTCAAAAATGAGGGTTAGCTCAAAGTCTTCACAGACAAACAAAAACTGATAGAATATGTTACCAAAAGACCAGAATTATAAGAGATACTAAAGTGAGTCCTGCAGCCTGAAAGGAAAAACAAGGATGAGAGACTTGGAAAAGAGTGTAGAAATGGAGATTATTAGGAAGGGGAAATTAAAGGGTAAAAAGACAGACAATAGTATGATATAACAACAGAAAGCCAAAGAACAAAATGGATGGAGTAAGTACTGCCTTTACAGTAATAATATTGAATGTTGATGGCTTCAACTCCCCAATCAAATGTAGACGGATAGAATGGATTAAAAAAATATGAGCCATCTATATGCTGTCTACAAGAGACTCACCTCGGATGTAAGGACACAACCAGGTTAAAAGTGAAAGATTGGAAAAAGATATTCCATGCAAACAGTAACCAAAAAAGAGCTGGAGTAATGATACTAGTATCGGACAAAATAGATTTTAAATGCAAAACTGTTATAAGGAATGAAGAAGGTCATTATATATTAATAAAAGAGGCAATTCACCAAGAAGAAATAACTGTAATAAACATTTATGCACCTAACCTGAGTGTCCCAAGATACACGAGACACACACTGGCAAAACTGAAAGGAGAAATAGATGTCTCTACAATAATAGTTGGAGACTTCAATACAATACTCTCAGTATTGGATAGACATCTGGACAGAGAATAAATAAAGAAACAGAGAGCATGAATAATATGATAAATGTACTAGACCTAAAGAAATCTATAGAGCATTGCACCCTAAAAGAGCAGGATATACATTCTTTTCAAGGGCTCATGGATCATTCTCCAAGATAGATAATATGTTGAGTCACGAGACAAGTCTCAATAAATTTAGAAAGATTGAAATTATATAAAACACTTTCTCTGATCATAACAGAAAGAAGCTGGAAATCAACAACAGATGGAAAAAGGGAAAATTCATAAATATATGAAGATTAAACAACGCACTCTTAAATAATCAGTGGGTCAAAGAAAAAAATTCCAAGTGGATTCAGCACATATCTTGAAATGAGTGAAAATAAGAGCACAACATATCAAAACCTAGGGGATACTGCAAAGGCAGTGCTGAGAGGGAAATTTATAGCCCTCAATGCTTACATTAAAAAAGAAGAAAGAGCTAAAATTGAAGACCTAACTGCACACCTGGAGGAACTAGAAAAAGAACAGCAAACTAACTTCAAACCAAGCATTAGGAAAAAAATAGTAAAGATCAGAGCAGAAGTAAATGAAATCTAGAACAAAAAAAACCCAAAACAGTAGAGAGTATCAGCAAAACCAAAAGTTAGTTCTTTGAGAAGATGAACAAAATGGACAAACCCTTAGCTAGACTGACAAAGGAGAAAAGAGAAAAGACGAAAATAGAGTCATACTTTGGTACTCGACTGCTTTGAAATTCATTGAGTTTGGTATTCGACACATTTTGACATAAAAACTCATCACTTGTTTGGTACTTGACGCACAAGCTAGAATTTGTCAGTGTCGGTTGCGTCATGACTCGCTACCCTTTCCAGCCGAAACAAAGGGTCATGCGTTAGTCACACGGTAGCTCTTGCCCTGTGCACATCCCATTGTGGTCTTATCTTAGCTTCTGTGGTCATTTTGTGTATTTTTGCATTTTTTTCCCTCATCATGGGTCCTAAGAAAATGAACAGTGATAGCACTGAGCAGGAAAGAAAATTACTTCACACCACCATTGAGCAAAAAAAAAGGTAAATATGAGTGGTATTTGCGTTACTGATCATGCTAGGGAATACAGTATGTCTAGAACAACGGTCTCCACCATTATTAAGGAAAAAGAAGTGATAAAAAAGGCTGGTATTGTGAAAAGAGTTAAAGCAGTAACAAAGCAGCGTTCCTAAACACTCGAGGAAGTTGAAAAGCTGTTATTAATTTGGGTAAATGAGAAGAAGTTAGCATGCGACAGTGTATCTGAAGCCATGATATGTGAAAAAGTGAAAGTGTTGCATTCTGATTTTTTGAAAAGCAAACCGGAACCAAGTGATGAAAGTGTTGAAGTTTTTAAAGCCATCCACAGCTGGTTTGACAATTTTAAAAAGAGGACCTGCGTCCATAGTGTCGTGAGGCATGGCGAGGCAGTGAGCACTAATAAAAGTGCTGCTGATGAATTAGTCAGTGAATTCCAAGACTACGTAGAGGCTGAGGGTTTTATTCCCCACCAAGTTTTTAACTGTGATGAGACTGGAGTTTTTTTGTTAAAAAAAAAATGCCAAGTAGATCCTAAATCACAAAAGAAGAGAAGGCGTTACCAGGCCACAAACCAATAAAGGACAGGCTTGCGCTACTGTTGTGTGGGAATGCTAGTGGGGACTTAAAACTCAAGCCTCTTCTAGTCTATCATAGTGAAAACCTGAGAGTTTTCAAGAAGCATAATATCATAAAAAACAAACTCCATGTGATATGGAGGGCAAACAGCTAAGCTTGGGTCAAGAGGCAATTTTTCACCAAGTAGATAAATGAAGTGTTTGGTCCCTCAGTGAAAAAATATTTGCTGGAGAAAGATTGGCCTCTGAAATCTCTCCTACTTTTGGACAATGCACCTGCCCCCCCCCCCCCTCCAGGCTTGGAAGTCGACTTACTAGAGAAGTTCAGCTTCATCACTGTAAGGGTCCTGCCCCCCCAACACTATTCTTACCTTTTCCAGAGGTGCTTTGAGATCACCTCTGACACCTAGTTGACCCTCACAGAATTCTGGAAGGAGTGTTTCAATATTCTGCACTGCCTTAACCTTATTGGTAAGGCCTGGAACAAAGTCTCTTATAGGGCCATGAATTTGGCATGGAATAATTTGTGGCCAGAAGTTGTGACTCAGACAGACTTAGAAGGGTTAGAGGTTGCCCCAAGCCTGCAGGTACAGAGGGTACAGTTGTGCAGGATGTTGTATCTTTGGGCCAATCCATGGGTCTGGAGGTTGATATTACTAATTTTGAGGAGTTAGTGGAGGAACATCATGAAGAGCTCAGCACTGAGGAGCTGCAGGGACTACAGAAGGAGCAGCAACAAGAGGTGCCTGAAGAGATTTCTTCAGGTGAGAAGGAGATAAGGGAGGATGTCCCCAGTTCATTGATAAAAGAAATGTATGCAAAATGTGCAGAAGTTCAAAACTTTGTGGAGAAGTACCACCCGGACACAGCTCTGACAAGCAGAAATGTGAATTTATTGAATGGCCAAACCATTTCACACTTTCGAGGAATTCTGAAAAGAAGACAGAAGCAGTCCTCATTGGATAAGTTTTTAGTGAAGGTGACAAAGGGTGTGTCAGAGCCTGTGGTGCAAATTGAAAAAAGGCAGAAAAGAGAAAGAACACCTGAAGTTTAAGTGCCTTTTGTTCTCTTGGAAGGGGACTCTCCTTCCAAGCAACACTCCCTGTAACCTCTCCTCCTCACCAGTCTCCTCCCTCCATCCCATTTGGCCATGGACTCTTCTCAGTACAGGTAAAGTGAAGTTTTTATTTTATTTAATCTAGGTATTTATTAATTTTTAGGTTTATTTCTCATGGAAAGTAATGATATACAACCCTATCTTTTTACATACTGCCTTAAAAGTGTGCATTGTCTTTGGTTTGGGAATGCATTAAATTTATTTTTATTATTCCTATGGCAAAAATTTTTTGGTACTTGTCATTTTTGGTACTCGTCACGCCTCCTGGAACCAATTAATGATGAGTACCGGGGTACCACTGTAAATAAAATCAGAAATGAGAGGGGGGACATTACCACTGACACTGCAGAAATAAGAGAGATCATAAGAGGATACTATGAACAACTGTATGCCAAAAACTAGATAATGTAGAGGAGATGGACAAATTCCTAGAAACACACAATTCACCTACACTCACCCTGGAAGAAATAGAAGACCTCAACAAACCAATCACAAGTGAAGAGATTGAAACAGTCATCAAAAACCTCCCAAAGATGATAAACCTGGGACCAGATGGCTTCACAGGTGAATTCTACGAACCATTCAATGATGATCTAATACCAATCTTTTTTTTTTTTTTTTAAGATTTATTTATTTATTTTATCCATTTTAAACCCCCCCTTTCCCCATTTGCTGTTTTGTGTCCATTTGCTGCGCAATTCTCTGTGTCTGTTTCCTGCCATCTCTTCTCATCCTCCTCCTCCAGTCTTCACCAGGATTCGATCCTGGAGACCTCCCATGTAGGACAGAGGTGTTCTGCCACCTGCACCACCTCAGTTCCTGGTTTTCAGAGCTTTCGGAGCATCTCGTCTTGTCTCTCCCCTGTTACGTCATCATCTTGCTGCATGGCTCCTGGGGCCTGGCAGCTCACCGGCACACAGAGCCTGGCAGCCCATGCACCTTCTATATCTATCTGTCTGTCTATCTATCTATCTATCTATCTATCTATCTATCTATCTATTTTTTTTTTATTTTTTATTTTTATTTTATTTTTTTATTTTACCGGGAGGTCCCGGGGATCGAAGCCAGGTCCCTCCATATGGCAGACGGATGCCCAACCATCTGAGCCACATCCGCCCCCTAATACCAATCTTGTTCAAGCTCTTCCAAGAAATTGAACAGGAAAGAATGCTACCAAACTCGTTCTATGAAACTAGCATCACCCTAATACCAAAACCACATAAAGATAATATGAGAAAAGAAAATTACAGACCAATATCTCTAGTGAATATAGATGCAAAAGTCCTCAACAAAATACTTGCACACCAAATCCAAAAGCACATTAAAAGAATTATACACCATGATCAAGTGGGGTTTATCCCAGGTATGCAAGGGTGGTTCAACACAAGAAAATCAATTAGTGTCATAAACCACATTGATAAATTGAAGAAGAAAAATCACATGATCCTCTCAGTTGATGGCATTTGACAAAATACAGCATCATTTCTTGATAAAAAACACTCCAAAAGATAGAAATAAAAGGAAGCTTTCTCAATATGGTAAAATGTATATATGAAAAACCTAGAGAGAGCAGATGTGGCTCAAGCGGTTGAGTGCCTGCTTCCCACATGGGAGGTCCCGGGTTCAGTTTCTGGTGCCTCTTAAAAACAAGCAACATGTTAGCTTAGTTCCTCATATGTGACAGGCACTGCACTATGGGTATTGAAAAATAAAGTCTCTCTCCTGACCCTCATTTAATACATTTCTTTTCAGATACTCCTGGAAATGTGGAAAATTCATTAACTTAGAAAACATTTAAACTTCAAAGCCCAATGTTCTTCCCTATCAAACAGAATACTTATATTTTGAAATTCAGTCTCCTCCTGAGAGTCAAAATAACACACATTATCTGAGTTTTCTCTCCCAATATTTATCTATCAGACCTACAGCGATTAAAACAAAATATTTAAGTAAGGAGCAAATGTAATTTTGTGGTCCAGGATTATTTTATACCTTGTTATTCAGGAAATCCTTATGAGGAAATCACTTTCTTATGTTGATATGCTGCAACATTATTCTAGATTCCTGAACTGAAGATTACAGAGGTATATTTGACTCATAATAGTAGAATTATGCCACATATGAGGAACTAAGCTAACATGAATCAATGCTTTCAGTATTGAAATATGACTAAGGAAGATAATTTCATTACAAAAGTCAGGAACAAATATTTTTAAGATTTTATTCTGGAATTATCCTGATTTTTTTCTCATAAATTCAATTTTTTATTCTAAAAAAACAAAAACAAACAAACAAAAAAAAAACCAAGCAAACAAATGGAAAAACCAACTCAGGGGAGTCAATGTGGCTCAGTAGTTGAACACTGGCTTCCCACTTACAAGTCCTGGATTCATCCCCGAAAACAAAAACAAACAAACAAACACAACCTATAGCTAGCATTGCACTCAACTGTGAAAGACTGAAAGCTTTCTTTCCTGCTGAGTAGAGGAACAAGACAAGGATGCCCAGTGTCACCACTATTATTCAATATTGTGCTAGAAGTTCTAGCTAGAGCAATTAGGCTAGATAAAAGAATAAAAAGCACCCAAATAGGAAAGGAAGAAGTAAAACTTTCACTATTTGCTGATGATATGATCTTATTCTAGAAAATCCTGAAAAATCCACGACAAAGCTACTAGAATTAATAGACAAGTTCAACAAAGTGGCGAGATACAAGATTAATATGCAAAACCCGATAGTATTTTTATACACTACTGAGATGCAGAGGAGGAACCCAGAAAAAAAACCCATTTATAATAGCGACTAAAAAAAATCAAATATTGGGGAATGAATGTAGCTCAAGTGGTTGAGTGCCTGTTCCTTATGTATAAGGTCCCCTCCTAAAAAATTAAAAATAAAATATTTAGGAATAAACTTAAGCAAGGACATAAAGGACCTGTATTCAGAAAACTACAAAACATTGCTTTAAGAAACCAAAGAAGACTTAAATAAATGGAAAGACATTCATGTTCATGAATTGGAAAACTAAATATAGTTAAGACATCACTTTTACCCAAACTGATTTACAGATTCAGCACAATCCCAATAAAAATCCCAACAGCGTTTTTTTTTTTTTGAGAAATAGAAAAGCCAATTATCAAATTTATTTGGAAGGGTAAGTGGCCCCAAATAGCCAAAGTTGTCTTTAAAAAGAAGAATGAAGTTGGAGGACTCTCGTTTCCTGACTTTAAAGCATATTACTTAGCTACAGTGGTAAACAGCATGGTACTGGCATAAAGACAGACACATTGACCAGTGGAACTGAATCAAGAGCTCAGAAATAGGCCCTCACATCTACAGTCAAATGATTTTTGACAAGGCAGTCAAGCTCTTCCAGCTGGGCCAGAGCAGTCTATTCAACAAATGGTGTTGGGAGAACTGGATATCCATATCCAAAAGAAAGAAACAGGACCCCTATCTCACATCTTGTACAAAAATTAACTCAAAATGGATCATGGACCTAAATATAAAAGCAACAAGCATAAAACTCCTAGAATAAAATGTGGGCAAACATCTTCAGGATCTTGTGGTTGGCGGTAGTTTCTTAAGCCTTACACCCAAAGCACAAGCAACAAAAGAAAAAATAGATAAATGGGACCTCCTCAAAATTCAACACTTTTGCACCTCAAAGGACTTTGTCAAAAGGGTGAAAAGGCAACTGACTCAATGGGAGAAAATATTTGGCAATCACATATCCAATAAGGGTTTAATATCCATATATATAAAGAGATCATACAACTCAACAATAAAAAGAACAAACTACCAGATTAAAAAAGGGGCAAAGGGTTTGAAAAGACAATTTCCAAAGAAGAAATACAAATGGTGAAGAAACACATGAAAAAATGTTCAGCATCACTAGCAACTAGGTAAATGCAAATCAAAACTACAATGAGATATTTCACACCTATTACCTGGCCATTATTAAAAAGTCAAAAAACTGTAAATGTTGGAGAGGATATGGTGAGATAAAAATGCTTATTCACTGATGGTGGGAATGCAGGATGGTCCAGCCACTGTGGAGGACTGTTCGGCAGTTCCTAAGGAAGTTGAATATAGACTTGCCATGGGACCCTGCAATACCGTTGCTAGGTATGTACCCAGAAGCACTGAGAACAGGGACACGAATAGACATCTGCACACCAATGTTCATAGCGGCGTTATTCATGATAGCCAAAAGTTGGAAACAAACCAGGTGTCCATCAACTGATGAACTGAGAAACAAATTGTAGTGTATACACAAGATGGACATGTATGACAAATAAAACAACTAGTAGCAAAGAAATTTTAAAAAGAACATGTACGATTTTCAGCTCAGCGCACACAGCATATACAACCTTTCTATTACAAGGTATTCCTTTTTCTTTTCTTCTAGAATACTACTGTTCTCTAATTACTGGCTTCCAATTTATCACATCTCCTTGAGTCATATTTCTTAAACTCAGAAAAGAACTAGAAGTGTGCCCTGTGGACTGAGACTATCCAGGAAGCTTCCCAATATAGTTTCCAAGGAGTCTAGAGGTGTAAATTCCAGTCCCTTCTGTTGTTAATTTAGCATTCATCATTAGCAAATTTGACTCTCTTCCCACTGAAATGGCCTGTCATTTGCTTTGGTTTTGACCTTGCGTTTACCCTGTGGCTGAGAAATTAGTCCAGCCTTCATTTCACAGTACTCAGCAACATCTTGCTGAGCTCCTCCAGTGATGGAGCGTTGCACTGTGTAATGAGTCAGAGTCCCTGCATGGGTGCAGAAAAGAGGAGTGCAGCGGCTGAGCAAAGGTCACACAGGTGGCCTGTGAATTGGACCTCGAAGGTTAGTAAGGTTTTGTTAGGCTGAGAAGACTGGGATGGAGATTCCCTAAAGGAGAGAAGTAAGAATGTGAAAAAGACATGAAATTGCAAGAAAGAACTATTAAAGATCAAAATACACTAGAGCGGAAGAGTTTAACAAAAGGGTGACATGATAAAAAAAAGTGAGGATTTGATGGAGCATTGAATTGACTGGGTGTTAGAAGGGTGCAGGGAGCTGGGTAAAGGAAGGGGAAGATTTGCTTGCTTATCAAGCCTTTCAAAATAACATTTAATAAACATAAATCAATTTATAAAGATGAAAGGAGAATAGTGGTTATGTAGGTCTCGGGAAGGAATGGAAGAGGTATGGAGTCTTTCTTTTTGGCATAATGTAATTGTTCCAAAATGTTTGAGATGATGAATGTTCAACACTGTGATTATACTAAAAGCCATTGACTATATACTTTGGATAGAATAGCTAGAAACAGAGCTATGTACAGTGGGGGAAGCATAGAGAGTTGAGAGGTGAAGAATTTTCTTATTTGCCTGTTTTTTGTTTATTATTATTTTTGAAATAATGAAAATGCTCTAATAATGATTGAAGTGATGAATGCACAACTATGTGATTATAGCAAATACCATTCATTGTACACTTTGGATGAATTTTATGTTTATTAATATGTATCAATAAAATCTATTTGTTAAAAAATAACATTTAAAAAGAAGAGTACAGTTTCTAGACACATTGTGACTGTAATGACAGTTTTTCCTAAAACATACTGATATTCATGTAAATTCATTTCTAAGTAGTTACTTTGAAAAACTAAACATTTATTCCAGTGATGCTATTAGTGTTTAAAAAACAATCTTTGGACAATACCCTTTGGGAATTGCCTTCAGAATGTGTTTAGAGCTACAAAAGGACATCAGTCAGTGTTCTCTGACTCTGTCTCTATATGGTGAAACCATTATATGAGCATGTAAAATATATGTCATTAAAACTTAGCCAGTTAGAAGCGTACAGCAAATGGCTTTTACCTATTTCCAAAAATCAGATACAATTTGATTTCAGTTGTGGACTCCGGAAAATACAAAAAAAAAAAAAAAAAAAGTGCTGCAGGCTCTTCAAAAAGGGGTTCTAACAATACTTTGAGCAGCCGCAGCATTGGCGTCAGTGTTGAACCTGCCCAGGTGACTACTCACGCAGGGCCCGTGTTCTTTGTGTGTGTGTGGATGTGTGTGTATATATATGCATAAGTGTGTGCGTGTGTGCGTATACACTGTCTAGGAATTTTTGTTGTTGTGATTGGAAAAATTGTTATAGCTAGTTTATGGTCCACCGTGGTGGTGTCCGGCTGGGGGCCTGCGACGCAGTCACTCATAATCAGAACTGCCTAAATCTCCCATGACCACCTCGAGAAAATTGGTAGTGGTGGTGGAGGCGTCCCTAATGCCATCAAAAACTAAGATAGACAACCCAACGGCAGGATCTGAGAGGGCCTGGACTCAGCATAGAGTCTACCCTGACTTCGTTTCACAAAAACAGAGCCCTTTGCAGAGGGAGGAAAACACAGCCTGCCTCCAATGACCTGAACTAGAACACTGACAGCTGCGCGTCTCTACGTACTGATTCCACTCGGAAAAGCAGCAGGCAGGCAGAATACACCCTCTCAGGACCACATCCACGGGTGTTATTCTGGATCCAGAAAGAATGCAAAACTCAGAAACAGCCGAGCAGGACACTGGGAGGGGCAGACGACAAGCACGTGGGTGTGATCCCACAATAAACTGCCCAAGGTAAGGGTCCATGTTTGTGTGTGTGTGTGTGCTTGTGTAAGGCGCTGTGAGAATCCTGATGAGAGTGATTGAAGTTGCCATTGGTCATAGCCTTTTCCTTCAGATTACGGAGAACAGATCAGTAGGAGCAGGAGAAAAAATTCCATCAGCTGGAGAACCTATACTTTTTTACTTGGGAGGCTGGGCAATTTATTCTAAATGATTATATTAACTCTTAGTATATTAGGGCAGCAACAAGTTGTCTGTCATTAGTATTGCACGTATTTTCCCACATTTGTTCCTTTGTCTTTCAACTTTATGTATAGGGCTTTTGTTTGTTTTTGCCATTGGAAAGCTTTCATTGTTACATAGCTGAAGTTATTGATATTTTGTTTATGATTATTGTTTTTCATGACATGCTCAGAAAGACTTTCCATATCCCAAGATTATAAAAATATTTATGTATTCTTTTTTCTAGTTCTTAAATAATTCCAGTTTTTACTTTAAAACATTTGATGTATTTGGAATTTATTTTGTATAATGAATGAAACAAGAACCCACATTTTACTTAAAACATTTACACCAACCTGTACTTTTCCTTCATTTCATTCATCAGAATTGTAACCACACAATTATTTATGTGATTATATTTTCCCCAGTCTCCACTGATTTGAAATACCACCTTTTTATCTTGCCATTTGAATACTTTTTCCCAAATGCCTCCTCCCCCAAATATCATGTTGGGATTTTGCAACTTTTCTAGATTTTGGAAAAATTTATATTTGTACACTATACTGAATATTTCCATACTATCACAAGATATGCCTTTTTACTTAGTCATGCATTATTTTATATTCCTTGGTAGTTTTCTGGTTTTCATTATAGAATTCAAGTTAATTTGTATGCCTTTTATAATTTTTAAATACTTTTACAAAGTGATTACTTTTGGATTACATTATCAAATGCATTATAAGATTTTCAATTTTTGAATATTAATGCTGTATCCTGAACACTTTCTGAATTCTCTTTTACTCTTTCACTTTTTAATAGTTTTTCTGCAGAATCTCTTGGACTTTCTATTATCTGCAAATAATGATAAAATTGTCTTCTTCATTCCTATGTTTAAACCTCTTACTTATTCTTTGGTCTAATTGCAGTGGCTCTCATATAAAAACAATGTCATATTATAGAGGTCATAAGTACTTACTCACTAAGCATGATATTGGCTTTTGGCTTAAGATATGTTTCAATGTTAAGGAACTGTTTACCTAACCCCAGTTGACAAATAGCATTTATCAGGTATGGATACAAAACGTTATCAAATATTTTATAAAAATCTACCACATGATAATATGCTTTTTTGTTCACTTTGACAATGTTAATAGATTTCCTAATACTTAGTCTTTGAAATCTTGGAATAAACAATCAGTGTCATGGTATATTGCTCCTTAAATCTGCTCTTAGATTCTATTTGCTAATATTTTATTAAGGATCTTTTTAAAAATCAATTTTCATATATCTCTAGTTTTCTCTAGTGCATTATCTATGTAAAACAACAGTATGTTGGTTTTTATTACTTGACAAGAATTCCTTCTTTCTATGTGTCCTAGAAGAGTTTGAATAGCCTAGTGTATTTGTCAGGGTGCTCCAGGGAAACATATATAATATATATATATAATATATATTAATATTATGAAGTTTATTATAGAGTTGGCTCACATGACTGTGGGGATTGGCAAGTCTGGATTCCATAGGGCAGGCTGCAAGTTGGGAACTCCAATGAAGGTTTTGATGAATTCCCAAGAGAAGCTGGCTGGCTGAAGTAGAGATAGAAATGCTTTCTTCTGACTGCTGAAATGATCAGTTTTTCCTTTAGGGCCTTTGACTAATTGGATGAGACTTCTCTCATTGCTGAAGACAATCTTATTTGTTGATTGTAGATGTAATCAGCTATAGATGCAATCAACTGACTAATGATTTAAGTCCACAAAATATCCTTACAGTAACAACCAGACCAACGCTTGCTTGACCAAGGAGCTGGATACCATAATCTAGACAAGTTGACACATGAACTTATCCATGGTACCTAGCAATGATCTATCTTTTTCCATCTAGTTTTCCAATTCTGTAAGCTCAGAGTTGTTCATTACTCTCTGTAGGATTTGCTTCCAGAACTTGGTCCAATCTTATAGGAAACACAGAGAAGAAATGGTGTGCCTGGTAGGATCTCTTACAACACACTATCCCTTAGCAATCAATGCTGGATCAATGGGCTCCAAGGGAGAGTGTTTCCTATTCTTCTAGCAGCTTGCCCAAACAAACCCCTGGCACTCATAATGGTGGGACCCTTTGGAATTTCCTACACTTATGAAATGTAACACTGTGCTTATGAGCTGGAGAAATGTGTCAAGTCATGGGGCGCTCTTAATTTGATCCAAATGGCATTACATCTGGCTGAATTCTTTAGCATGTGTAGTGTAAGTTGGGGCTTTTCCTAGCTACAGTATATTTAAAGTCTTCTTTATTTTTCATTCCTTTTGTTCATTCCTGTTTGTGCTGGCACAGGGTTTTGGAATTAACATACACTTCTGCTTTCATTTCCTTTAAATCTCCAAAGATTGTTTCCCTTTAGAAGAGTCCATGAGTAAATAATTTTAAAGATCACTTGGGAAAATAAATGTAAAAGTAAATCAGTCTAGTACTGGCATTGAAATAGTCTGATCAATTAGGTGAAAATCTGGAAATATATCCAGGGCAAAGACTGGTGTCAATGTTTCTAAGTGGGCCTAAATTTTGGCCCTGCCGAGTGTGTGTGTGTGTGTGTGTGTGTGCTGGGAAAGAAGGGAGCCTTAATGAGAGGCTCAGTTTAAGCCCCTGGAATGTTGCTAAAGTTATTGCAGGTCAGTAACACCCTTTACCCCTAGTTCCTGGCAGAAAACATCTTTAGTTTAGATCCTCAGGATCCCCATGAACTATTATTAACTCTTTCTCAAAGATCACCAAACATTCAAGGAAACAAGTCATTATAACTGAGAGTTTACTGAATCTACAACTATTAGGCGATGACTCCAAGGCTTCAGATATTGAAATTTTTGGATACAGAATATAAAATAACAATGCATGGAATAGTTATAGAAATAAAAGATGGAATAAGAAATGAGCAAGTAACTGGAGATTATTCAAATTGGGGAAGATTTAAAAATAACTAAATAGAAACATCTCCAGGATATACTTTTAAGTGAAAAAAATTGATAATAGCATATATAGTACACTAACTTTTGTATAAGATAAAGGAAAACATAAGAATGTATATGTATATACATACCTTTACCTGCATAAAGAAAAACAGTAAACATACACAAGAAATGAATTGAAGTAGTTACTTATAGGGAGTGGATACGGATAGAGTAGGAATGAGACTTATCAATATCATTTTAATATCATTTTGATTTTTGAATCATCTCACTTTATTACAAAAGCTAAAATTTAAAAATAATCAAATAGAAATATTAGAAATGAAAAATAAAATTATTAACTTAAAAACTTCTCTCAGGATGGGCTAAACAGAATATTAAATATGTCTGAAGAAAGAATTAGTGAATTAGGAAGACAGATCTAAAAAAAATTACAAAGAATGAAGCACAGAAAAGAATGTGTAAAATATAAAAGAGAGGTTGAGCTATGGAGAAGAGAATGTGAAAGTATGAAATACATCTAAGCAGAATTTCAAAAGAGAGAATAAGGAGAAGGAGAAAAGGCAATATTTGAAATTTTTAAGATTTAGATAATTATAAAGTCCTAGGTAAGTCTGTACTAGTTTACAAATGAGTTACTAAAATGGGCTAAAAATGGCAGTCCCTGTATTTGTGGATCTGAAAAACTATTAGAAAAATCTGTACCATGGATGTTAATGGATTAGTATGGGGCAGAAAAGACTGTAAAAATGGTACTGAAATCACGAATATCCCAGAAGGCAGTACCTGTTGGCACTGAGGATGGGGAGGTGTGAGCTTTAAAAGATTATGGGAATGGTGGTGGCAGCAGAGAGGAAGGAGAAAGCAAGCATGAGCCGATGTGCTGATGTGAAATGGTTATGTCTCCAAGGGAATCTGGAAAATTTAAAATAAACCAATATTTTGTATTCTGTTTACTCGGTGTATTTTTAGTTTTTCACTGGAGATAGGGCACGAAGGTAACTAAGAGAGAGGAACCCTAACTGTGGAAGGAGGGTGGTCTCAGCTGAGGGATCAGAATCAAGAATTAGGATTCAGAATAGCACACCTTTAAATGAAACTACAAGCCTTTTATTCATGCCAGAACATTTTAGCTAATTCTATATGGTCCTTACATGTCAGATATTGACAGTTAGGGACATTTCTCCACGTCTTTTAGGCATTATATATAGAGAATATGGCCAGAGGAATGATTATTGCCTGTTGGTTGCTTACCCTGTGCTAAGAATGGAACAAAGCACTTTGCAAACAACTTATTTTGTAGGTATATCATCATCATCATCATCATCATCACCACCACCACCACTATTCCTGATTTACAAATGATAAAACTGAGATTTAGAGAAGTTGAGTCATTGTCCAAGGACACTTTGCATTACCTAGCAGAGTTGGGATTCTAAACCAGGGCTTTGTGTTCTAAATCTTGAGCTTGTACATTGGGGGTGGAGGGGTGGGGTGGGTATACAAAGTTACATAAATGCAGAAATTTAAATCATTTCTGGAGGATTCTCTGGGTGATAAACCCAATTTCCTATTCTCCGGTAAGAGACCACAAAAAGACTGACCCCTGGGACTGAAAATCAAATGCTAGCAAACATTTCATTTTGCTTCCCAAATGTCAGAGTGGCACCCTAAAGTTTCAATATGGTTCATGTTGTTTCTTTTCTTTTTGAGGTCCCAGGACCAGGGATTGAACCGAGGACCTCATGTGTAGGAGGCTGATGCTCAACCACTGAGCCACATCGGTTCCTTTGAGTTGGTTTTTCCATTTGTTTGCTTGTTATTTTGTTTTTGTTTCTCTCTAGGAGGCACCAGGAACTGAATCTGGGGCCTCCCATGTGGAAGGTGGGCGATCAACTACTTGAGCCACATCTGCTCCCCTCATGTTGTTTCTTGGTAAACACTTTTTCATTCTTGCAAACTTTGATTTTATGTGTTTGTTCTAGGTGCTCATATGTCAAAGCAATTTGTAGTATAGTTAATTTTTAAATGCTTCTTGGCAGTTGGTTTAAGCAGCATTCCAGCCACTGGGAGAGCTGAGAAATAAATGAGTTGGCCTCCTAGAAAACTACTGAACAAATGACTCTTTTCCTTCCCTTAGTAATTATACTTGCATATTGAGCTCCATATTGGAAGTAGATTCTCTTTCATTACTTGAGATATTTAAACTCTTTTTTCTGCACAGTGACCAAAGCATTTCATTATGAAAACACTCTCGTGCCTTTGTGATTCTTCCCCATGTTGGAAAACCCCTGGAGGCCCTTTAGCAGACTGGAAAATATCCTAATTCCAGGTATCAACAGCATTTACCTTAAAGGCCGTAAGTTAAACAGCTTGCAGAGAAGATGCTCTGTCACATGAAGGAATCATGATCAACTGTCCCTAATGTTTCTTCCACACTAGACCTTGCCAAGGCTCACATTTCCCAGTTTCAGAAAACAGCATTCCATTATTAACCAATTCAGAAGCCCCAGATCAGAAGCTTTGCTTTGGAATCACCTGGGGAGCTTTGAAAAATGCTGATGCTCAGGTCCCACATGCAGAGATTCTGATTTAATTTGTCTAAGGTGCCTCCTGGGTACTGAGATTTTCTTTAAAGCCCCTACCCCCACACCCTCCCCCACCCCAGGTAATGCTAAATGTGAAGCCAAGTTTGGAAACCATTGGCCTAGGGCCCCAGGGTGCAGGTTTAATCTGGTTAGTTCTGTTTGGATCATAATGGAAGGGAACAGCAGTGGTAAATACCAAAGAGCCGAATGCTTGAAGAAACCATTGCTACTGCCTTGGTTATCAGGACACAGCATCACTGTGATGCGTCTGAGTCCAGAGACAGTGTTTTCCATCTGGATGTTACTTGCCAGAGAAAAAATCAGCTTCCATTGTTTCCACCAATGGGAAGGACATAGTTGATATCACTTATTTTTAATCTTGTGCTTAATAATGAAATGAGACTATGGAAAACCTTCATTGTACTACATATTATACAGAACCTATAATTGAGAAACACCATTTTATGATAATCATATGATTTTAGTTATTTGGGAAGACATTTATGAAAGTGTATAACACTTCAATAGCATGTGTATCTTCAGTTGCCATTTAGTTTCCTTCCACTGGCTCCTTTGTCCTGGACCAGAAACGTGTGCAAACCTTCCCCGGACTTTAAAACCTTTCCCTGACCCTGCTTCCCACTCCATCTGCCATACCTGCTTCTTTTATCCTTCCATGGCTAAATTTTTCAAGAGTGTTATCTATATTTTCCACTCATTCCCAAACATCCCCAAATCTAGTTTCTGCCTCAATTTCCCCATGGAAACTATAGTCTCAAGGATGATCACTGAGGCAGTAGCTCCCCTCTCTTCATTTTACTTTATCTGTAGTTATTTGAGACCATTTAAAATTCTATAAAGCAATGGTAATAAAAATATGATCTTGACAGAAGAATAGATAAATAGATCAAAGAACCAGAACAGAGTCCAGAAATAACCTTGGGTGCATATGAGTAGTTAATGTAGGATGAGGGTAGACTTTAAGTTTAGAGGGAAAAGGATCATCCATCCACTTAATCAATAGTGCTGGCTATGCATTATGAAGAAAATAAAGTTGGACCTCTTCTTTACACATCCCATATGAAAAGTAAATCCCAGATGGATTAAAGATTTAGATGTGAAAAACAAAAGGAACTTTATGAGAATATATGGATGACCTTGGATAAAAGGAGAATTCTCAAGTAACCCAAGAAGCCCAGAATTTATAAAAGAAAATATATAATACATTAAAATTTTTTGGTATATTGAGAAACACCAAAATCAAAGAAGAAGACAAATGATAGACTGGGAAAAATATTGGTAACACATAATAGACAGAGGTTTAGCATCCTTAACATACAAAGAGCTCCTACAAATTGATAGGAAAAAACAAAATCAAGGATCCCAATTTTAAAATGAGGAAAAGATACAAATGGGCAATTTATAGAGAAGGAAATCCAACTGGCCAAGAAATGAGGAAAACAGAAAAATACAGATGAAAGCAATTATGAGATATTTTTTACTTATTCAATTGGCAAAATGGAAAAGGAACGCTGATGAAGGATATGGGTTTCTACAACCTTTAGGAAAGCAATTTAGCTTTATCTACTAAAACTAAAAACATAACTTACCTTTGGCCTTACATCCCATTCTTGGTAATGCAACCCCAATATAATAATGTCAACAGTATATGAAGTATAGGTGTACAAGTATCTTTACTACAGTTTTGCTTATCTGGGGTCTTATCCAGACACAAAATCTTAAATGCCGGGGGTGGGGGGGTGGGCATGGGGTGACACTTAGATTTGGGGGGTTAGACCTGGAGACAAATCTTACAGACAGCATACTCTTTTCTGAATTGATCTTCCTTTCATTATTTATTATTCAGTTCTTCTTTGTCATTGCTTCTTTTTAAAAATTCTCTTTCCTTCCTCCCTCCCACCCTCCCTTCCTTCTTTCCTTCCTTTCTTCCTTTTTCTTTTGCATGTTTAATTTGTCAAATAGTGATAGAAATATTTAAAATCTCTTTTGTATTTTATTATATTTTTATCACTTTTTCCAGTAGGTTTTACTTAATGTTAATGTCATGTTATTTGATATATAAAATTAATGGCTATTATATATCAGTTGCAAATTATATACCTTATCCATAAACTAATAAGTTAATTCTATTTTCTAGAATTCTACTTTAAAGTAATAGTTATAACCCCCAATTTCTTTTGGTTTGCATTTGCCTCATGTTTCTTTGCTTATCTCTTTATTATTCTGTGTCATTTTTATGTATTTTTATGTTTTTCAAAAATTGGGAAGCAATATATCACATTTTAAACTCTACTGATGGTTTCTTCTAAAATTTTCAAAAGAATTCTTGAAGCTAAAACTCTCTGTCAGTGAGGGAAGTTAATTAGGAGAATTTACTTTCCTTATTTAATACAAGGAATTTACAACATGTTTACTGCCCCCTGCTCTTGACAGAATACTTGAAACCCTGTCATTCTTGCAGTGTATCCCGTATGTAGCAGTGGTCTTCCTTTTTCTATGATGCAGGTGTTTCTTAACCTGTGGGGTGGACAGAGGGCAGGAAATCAGTGTGGTTAGCCTCATGATCTCTCGTTCCAGGAAGAAGCACCTCTACTGCTGCTGGTCTTGGGTTTCCCACTGCCAGCAGCCTGTCTGGTAGACCTGTGGCTCTGCCAAAGGAGTCAGGACAGGATGGTCCCATTGTCAAGGTTTGCATCCTGACTTCATCACTTGGGTGACCTTGGGCAATTTATTTAACATATTTAAGGGACCTGAAGTGGCACAAGAGATTGAGCACCTCTCTCCACTCCGGAAGGTCCTAGGATTGGTTCCCGGTGCCGCCTATAGAGAAGACAAGCACACACAGAAGAACACACAGAGAGCAGAGAGAGAGTGCAAAACAGTGTGTGTGTGTGTGGGGGGGGATAAATAAAAATAAATAAATCTTTGGGGCAGATGTGGCTCAAATGGTTGGGCGTCCGTCTCCCGTATGGAGGGACCTGGGTTCGATCCCCGGGACCTCCTGGTAAAAAAAAAAAAAAAAAATTTAACATATTTAGCTTCCTCATCTTGAAAAAACAAAACAAAAAAAAAGAATGGCAATAGCATAATTCCATAGGGTTATTTTGATGAACCACATTCCTGGCACATACTAAATGCTCATTAAATGTTAGCCGCTATTATTTCTTTTATCACCATCATCACCCACAAGAGGGTCCAAGGAACTTTCATAACTCTTTAGTATCCACAAATGGGGTAGTCACAGATCTATTAATACAGAGCAGTGAAGCAAAAAATGACCACAAATGGAGACTTTACTCAGTATATTCACTCCCCTTCTATAGCACAAAGACAAGTCCTTGCTACCTTGAGAAATGTGCCCCATGTAGAGACCTCTTTTCCATAACCTTTCTGTAGCTCCTCTTCCTACTTCCCTCTACAACTCTCTCTTAAGTCCCAACAGTTACTTGCTTCCACTTCAGTTTTCTTGGAAAACTCAACCTCTATAAAAGGGAGGCAAACGTCCTGACCCCAGGATATTCCTAATCCAACTTTAACATCACCTGGATGCTAGTGCAGGTGTCCCTCTTCCCAGACTGGGCCAGCTTCAAAGGGAAGAGGGGGTTTCTGGCCCATTAGTGGGGTAGATGGTGAGTTCTGCTCTCTGGATTAGTGCTCCCTCCAGCAAGAGTCAGAGCTGGTTTAGGCTTACAAGTTCTTAAGGAGGATGATGAACACTCTTCATCATCTGGCCCAGGGCTCAGCAAAAGTTTTCTGTGCAGGGCCAGATAGTAAATTGTTTGACCTTTGAAGGTCAGATGGTCTCTTGCAACTACTCATCTCTGCCTAGTAGCATAAAAGCCACCACAAATACTACAGAAACAGATGGGGGTGGCCGTGTCTCGGGAAAACTTTGATAATGGACACAGAAATTTGAATGTTATATAATTTTCATGTGTCATGAAATATCATTCTTTTGATTCCACACCCCCCCCAGTCATCTAAAAATAGAAAACTCATTCTTAGTTTGTGGGCCATCTCAAAACAGCCAGCAAGCTGTAATTGGCCCACAGGCAATAGTTTACGGACCCCTGCTCTAGGCGTAACACTCAGCTTTGTTCCCAGGTTTAGTCTGGTTCTGGTCTTGCTGGCCCCTTACAGCATTTTACTGGGATGCAACAAACTATGACCAGTCCCCCCACCCCCACCCCTCCTGCTTTCTGCCCCGTTCTCAGCTTTTGTCTAGAGAATGTAAAATTCTTCTTTACTTCTTTTTTTCATTCAAAAATTGATTTAGTGACCACCTACTATGTGCCAGGCATTGTGGCTTGATACTGGGGATTTGGTCATACCTAAAGCACTGCCTCTTTCCTTAAAATGAAAAAAAACCAACATTTAAAGCACAGCATAAGGACTATGAACAAGCCATGTGCTTTAGTGCTTTGGGAGCAAGGAGAAAAACCACCTAGCACAGCCTAGGGGCAACAGGAAATCTTCCCAGCAAGGTTGCCTTTGAGCTGATTTTGACCTTCATTGAAAGTAGCCACTTAGGGGTTTGGATGTGGCTCAACTGGTTGGGTGTCCGTCTCCCATATGGAGGGACCCGGGTTCGATCCCCGGGACCTCCCAGTAAAAAAAAAAAAAAAAAAAAAGTAGCCACTCACCAAAGCCCAGAGGTTGCAAAGATAAGTAAGACATAACCTGCCCTCAAGCTGCCTGTGGTCAAGTGCCCTTTGTGAGTGTGTGTGTATATGTGAGTATTCCATTTATTTTGCACCTCATTCTCTAAGTTTGACGGCCCATTAAATTTTTTCCTTCTCCTTTATTTTATTCTTTGTGGTTTGACTTTCTACATATGCTCTGAATTCCGTATAAAATTTATGTTGCTACAAGGCATGTGGTAAGGATATATTTTCCTCCTAATAGCAGTCAGTTGTGTCAGGGCTATATTTTAAACATTTCTGTTCCTAGGCCATCTGCAAGGCCTTTTAAAAATCACATATTAAGTTGTTATCTATAGTAGGATATGTTTCTGGGCTAATTCTTTTGAAGTAATCTCTGCCAAATCTTGTGTGCACCACTCTGATTTCATTCCTGCAGTTTTATGATATATTTTAAAAGAGAACAGATTACCTTTCCTTCAGTACTTTTAGTTTTCAAAACTGCTTAACTATTTGTGGTAGAATTTCAGGCTGACCCCTCCTGCCCCCACCTCATCCCTCTTCTCCTCTTCTCTAGAGGCTGTAGAAGCAGAACATTTAAATTCCCAGCCTCCTTGGCTGCCATGGTGGACGGAGGATACTAGTAAATTAGACTGAAGTGAAGTCTACTAGGGGAGTTTCTGGGAAGCTCTTAACTTTACTGATAAAAGGGGATAATTGGGGTTGGTGCCTCTCTTTTCCTGTAGACGTGTGGCAGCCATCTTGAACTTACGAATCATTTTGTCAATTAAATAAATCATGTAAAGCAATTAAGCCAGGAGATTTTATTCGGTCCTGTGGAATGATAGAATTATCTTATATGTCCTTTCTCAGGAGCTGTAGGGAGAATTAGGCAAAAACTGGCCCACCTCCTGAGCGGGAGCTTCCTTTATTCATCTACTTAACAAGCCGTGGTTGAGTCTTTCCTGTCTGCTATGTGTGGGGCTACAAAACGACCTCGTCCTTAAAGGTTGGTGAGTACACAGATAAGAAGCAAGAAGTCGATTGGATGACGGTTCCTATTTTCCACTTCATCTCAAAAATAATGTGGAAGTCTGGGCATTAGACACCTGCCTCCTGTGAAACTCTTACAAGAGCAGTTTCCCAGCACAAACAGTTTGCATTTTCGAGGCTCCAACCCCAACTCTACCCTCTGAGGATGATTTTCCCTATCTCAAATTGCCTTGTATAGGAAACATTCCTTTCCAGAATGCCCACATGCTAGGGAGCTCATGGCTGCAGGAACCATACTTAAAGCCAGTCATGTTACCACAAGGGGCTGAGACTGCCCAAGGGCACGGCAGTGACATGAATAGGCAAGTATATTGATCAGGAGGAAGAAAGAGGCCACTTTATGCCGGGCGATTCTAGTTTGCTAAAGTTGCTCAAAACAGATACCATAAAATGGGTTGGCATTTAACAATGGGAATTTATTCACTTACAAGTGTACAGTTTTGAAGCTGAGAAAAATGTCTAAATCGAGGCTTCATCAGGTAATGTTTTTTCCCTGAAGACAGGGCTTCCTATGATTCTTGCCCCTCTGTCACATGGCAAGGCACATGGTGGCATCTGCTGGTCACTCCCTTCTCTTCTGGGTTTCATTGCTTTCAGCTTCTTGCTTCTGTGGCTTTCTCTTCGTCTGAATTTCATTCTCATATAAAGGACTCCAGTAAGAGGATGAAAACGTGCCCTGAATGAGGTGGGGCACAGCATAACTTAAGATCCTACTCACCAGTGGCACCTCTGGAGGAGGAAGACGGCAGCAAACTTAACTGCTTGAGGAGCAGGGCCGGTACTGCCCTAGGGGCTGGAGGCACTCGACTGGGAAAACCAGGAAGTCTCCAT
This sequence comes from Tolypeutes matacus, assembly GCA_026826555.1. Taxonomy (NCBI): domain Eukaryota; kingdom Metazoa; phylum Chordata; class Mammalia; order Cingulata; family Chlamyphoridae; genus Tolypeutes; species Tolypeutes matacus. The sequence goes on from JAKSZT010054079.1 coordinate 1,085,912, forward strand.
GGAGACCACTATCATGGCTGTGCAATCTGATGGGCGTGTGGTTCTGGGGCCGACTCCAGGGCAACCACTGGGTCCTACGTTGCCGATCGAGTGAATGACAGCCTGGTCCCTATTCGTAACTGAAGGTTTTGCTGTTGCTCAGGCTCAGCGCTGAAACCCAGGCAGTAGCTGATGCTGTCACTTATCGGCTTGGCTTCCACAGCATTGAACTGAATGAGTCTCCACTGGTACATACAGCAGCCAGCCTCTTTAAGGAGATGTGTTACTGATACTGGTAAGACCTGATGGTGGGAATCATCACTGCCAGCTGGAACCCCCAAGAAGGAGGGCAGGTGTACTCAGTGCCCATGGGGGGCATGATGGTAAGGCAGTCTTTAGCCATTAGAGGCTGTGGGAGGTCCTATAACTATGGTTATGTTGATGCTACCTCCCAGGAGGGCATGATCAAGGAAGAGTGTCGGCACTTCACTGCCAATGCTCTTGCTTTGGCCATGGAACAGGACAGCTCCAGTGGGGGTGTGGTCTGCCTGGCAGCCATTGCAGAATCAGGATAGAGAGGCAGGTTCTTTTGGAAGACCAGATCCCCCATTCACCATTGCCACTTTACTACCCCCCTAAATCCTCCTATTATAGAATATAATGAGACACCCAATAAGGACCAAAATTTCAATACATAATTTGTCAAAAAGGAAAAAAAAGATCCTACTCACTAAAAGAACCTACTTAAAATGGGTCCACACCCACAGGAATGGGCTAGTTTTAAGAAATACTTTTCTGGGGTACATATAGGTTCACACCATCATGGGGTGAGGATTTCATGACAGAAGTGACATTTGACCTTCCATTCTTGGAATTATGACTCAAGTTCCACAGAGTTTAAGCTATTCACACAAAACAAAAGCGAAACAGGCTTTTGTGTGGAAAGTAGAAATTGGCTGTTAGAAGTGAGATTGTAGTACATTTACCTCAGAGAGTATCCACACAATCTTTCTCTGTCACATACATTCTCTCTCTTTCTCTCTGCAACACAGATAAAATAGGGGTCCTCCTGGAATGGGCAAAGAACAGTGGTCAGTTAAAGAGACTAGCAAAGTCACTTAAAAGCCAAGAGCGTGAGTCATCTTCAGTGGAGCCTAGCATCCTGGGGAAGCCTGAGTGGCGTACTTCCTCTCTTTGTTACCAGGCCCCCAACCTCCCTTCAGAGGCTTTCTGAGAAAACCCAAGACCAGTACCCACTGAGGTAACTTGGAATGTTGAGGCCTGAACATGCTCCCAGGAGGGAAAGCTCTGTCTTTTTCCCTTTGTGTGTTATTCAGCTTGAGTAACCAGGCCTTTGTGCTCCCTTGCTTCAGGGCTTAAAGAAGAAATAGACTGCAGAACACCTCTCTTCTTGGCTTTACCTCCCCTTATTCCTGAGGGATTTGGGCATACTATGTTAGGAAAGGGAACTGGAGATTGACTTTTTTCCCCAAGAAGGGAGGGAATAGATGTCTGCCATTTTTCTAAGCAGTGGGGCTCTTTGGTCCAGCACCCCACAGAACCTCCCTGGACTTCCACAGAGTTACAGCTGCACATCGAGCCAAGGAGGGTATTCCTGGTCCTGGGTACTGGGCTCCTCGTTCTGGCTAAGATTTCCATGGGGCCACAGGGATACCCAACTTCAGGGTCTAAGTAAGCTTGGCTTATAGGCATCGTGGTGGAAACCAGGCAGAAAAGGGGTTGGCCCGTGGGTTAAATCTGGGTGGCCACATGCTTTTAGACAACCAATAAGCTAAGAATGGTGCTCAAATTTATAAATATTTGAAAAAAAAATCAAAGGAGGAATAATATTTTACAACATGTTAAAATTATATAAAATTCAAATTTCAGTGTCTGTAAATAAACTTTTATTGGAATACAGCCAAGTTCATTTGTTTACTTATTGTCTATAGCTGCTTTCGAGTTACAATAGCAGAGCTGAGTAGTTGTGACAGAAGCCATACTGCTACAAAGCCCAAAATAGTTACTGTCTGGTCTTTTACAGAAAAAGTTTGCTGACTCCTAAATGTTTTGCTTGTACATAATGACTCCTGGTCCTTAGCTCTGGGAGTGGGGATGGGCATGGGAGGTGGGGAAGAGAATTTTCAGTCCCCACCAGCCTGACAAATGGGCACTCAGTGTCATATCTACCAATAATTTTATTTAAAGTCCTCTTTCTGGCACATTCAGGTTTGTGGCTGCAAATTCATTCCTATTGTGCTTTGTCTCAAGTACCTTCCTGCTAAAGCCTCTCTGTTTGACAATCATGGCTTTTGTTTTACTGGTCCTGTTTTGGAAGTAACACCCAAAGGTCTCCTCCATTGTCATGTGCCTAAATCCTACTATTGCACCCAGCTTAAATGCTCTCCCCCTTTCCATCCCTGGAAGCCTTGCCTCATTTTTTTTCAGCTTGCAGGTCCACCTAACTAGATTTTTCAGAACAACTTGCTTTCAAATATCCTGAATGGTTTTCCTCATACACTTGGACCAATTCTCCCAAAATAGGAAGTTTCAAGGTGACTTTTCCATCCTTTGAATCCCACTGGACTCTTTCGACACCATCACATTATGGTAATTTGTACACATTTCTTGTGAGTTTCTTGAGTGCCGGGACTGAGTCTGAGGCAGCTAAGCCATACAGGATAGGAATCAGCATGACTCATGTTCAAATTCTAGCTCCTCTGCTGTCTATTTGACCATGGGCACGTGATTAACGTCTTTGAGCCTTAGTTTCCTCATCTGTAAAATTCCAGTAATATTCTCTGTGCCCCAGAGGATTAAATGAGATTGTATCCTGAAAGTGCTTATTAGGAATCAGTCACTCAGTACTCCTTGCCATGCACCCACAGCCTCGAGTCCATGAGGCATGCAGAGTCGCTGAGATGCATACCTGTGACAGTCACATTGGGGGCGAGATAAGGTCCTGGCTTCGAAAATAGCACTTTACCTCAAAAATGTCCTCCTTCTTCTGAGGACTGTGGCTAGTCCTGAGAACAGAATGTCTCCCCCACTCCCACTGGCTCTCAGAGTCACATCATAATCATATCCCGCAGCTGTGGTGGGAACACCCAGGATGAAAGAGGGAAAAGTTGGAACAAGTGGGATTATAAATGCCAGAGTGAAGTTGATGCCTAGAGAGGCTGCAAGCCCAGCAGGCTAACTCAGCACCCTGGTGCACCATCCCCTGCTGCCCCTTCACCGCTCAGCCCTTTCTGAGTCCTCTGGCCTCTGACACCCAGTTATCCATGTCCTGGCTGATAGCGTGACTTTGCAGGAGGAGCTGTGACAGTTACTTCTCTGCTCCTGCTTGGTCCTGACCTTTGGGAATAGAGCCAACTTTCAGAGACCAAACAAATCTCAGGATGTACATCCTGCAGAGACAGGATAATTTATAACTCAAAACAGTCCTCATTTGTTTATATTTTAAAACGAGATATTGTTTGTACTTCCTCCTGTGAAACATGCCCAGCCCACTGATTTTGATCACTCCCGTCCACCCCTTGGAGCCCACTGTGTCTGAGGGATGTCACCTCCGTCTGATGGGGATGCGATCAGAGTAGAGGACTCAGGAATCTTGTTTTCTCACTCTTGCTCTAATCCTCTTTTCCACTCATTACAGTGCTTTTCACACCATGAAAGACTCTGATGTGGGAGCTTTTCCTGCCTCTAGGACACCTGTGATGGAGACCCTGAGGGAAGTGAGTTGATAGCAGCCAGGCTGGCTCTTCACCAGCTGTTTGGCTGAGACACCACTCATGGAAAGTAAGTCATTCTGATGTGAGGACAGGCCAGTTCAGGGCTAAGGCAAATGTCGTGCTGGAACCCCAGCCTAAAATTTTCCACCTGCCATTTTCTGCCTTCCTGCAGCCCCTGCCATGGGCCTTGCTGCTTCCTCTTCTGTCTGACAGACTGCCTGGGGCAGGCTTCTCCCTTGGAGGATCCTTGTACTGGATTTATCTTCGGCCTTCTAAGGGACCCAGTATGTGGTGATCCTTTCTCCTGCATCTTAAATCTCTCCCCTTCTATGGGAGACTTCCTATCACCATTAAAATATGCTGCTTTCTTCCATGTCCAAAACAAAACAAAACAAAACAAACCAAGAAAAAAACTCAAACAACCATCCTGTGACCCCACGCTCCTCTTTAGATACCTCCTGCGTCTCTTTCCTGCTTTACAGCTGAACTTCTTGAAAATGCTGGCTACCCCTTGCTGCCTATACCTTCTCACCTTCTAACCCATATTCAACCCATAGCAATCTGGTTTCTTGCTAAGACACCTTACTACCAAAACCGCTCTTGAGAAGCTCACTTTTCATCCTTCCCTTACTTGACCTCCACTGACTCCTCTTCTTCCTGAAACATGCTTTCCTCTGGCCTCTGTGACATCTTGCTCCCCTGGGTTCTTCTCTTATTTCCCTAACCCCTTTTTCTTAATCTCCTTTAACAACTCCTCCTCTATCAGGCCTCTTATGTTGGAGTTCCTCACAGAGCCAAGCTAAACTCTCTTCTCATCCTATGGTCTTTCCTCAAGAAATTGTGTCAACTGCTTTGGCTTTAAACATCGTTGTTGAAGCTGGCTCCATACAGCAGAATGGCCCCAGTGTGGCGTTGGCTTTGATGTGGAAGGCCAGGTTGGGTTAGGATAGTTCGGAATCAGGGCAGGGGAAACTGGAGTTTCCATTCCTGGAATCACGAAAGGAGAGCCCAAGTAAACCTTTGTCTTCATCCAAGAAAGTCACTCACTGGGGACAGTCAAAGTGGGATGGGGCCAACGAGCCTGGGAATACTTGATTGCTTGGAGCCTCTCAGGCCAGGATCTCCCTCCACCCCAGATGGCTTAGTCTTGGCTCTCAAGAACATGCTATGTATATGATTCCATTTATATGAAATGTCCAGAATAGGCAACTACAGAAATCAGATTAGTGGTTGTCAGGGCTGGGGTGAGGGAGGGAAGGGGAAAACTACATAACAGGTTTGAGGTTTCCTTTGGAGGTGATGAAAATGTTCTGAGCCTAGATAGTGACAATGGTTGCACAACATTGTAAATGTACTAAGTGTTACTAATGGTTAAAAACAACAACAACACATTGTTTGGTATTAACCCCAGAAGAGGAGCCACCACTGCTAAATCAAGCCACCCTGACCAAGAGTGCATTCAAGGTCAGAAGTGATGAATAGATAAGGAATTGTACATGGGAAATGACTCTTTCCACCAAAAAAGTTGTGAAAACCTCAACTTCCCCTGAATCTGCTATTCCACAATATAACTAGAGGGTTTCTAAATTATATTCATTCCTAGTACATGACAGTTGTGTTGTATGATAGTAGAATACAAGTTTAAAGCTATATTATAAACTTTTTTTCCCCAAATCTCTATTTCTGTGACTGTGATGAGGCTAGACTTGGTGTTTCGGTGGAGCAACCTGGAAGTATGAACTGAGGCCAGGGAAGGAGGTTGCTTGAAATATTTAAGGCCTTGAACTGGCAGCACTCGGGAATCATTTGTCGAGGTCTAGGATTAACCTTGACCAGTAAAGTGAACTGACGCTTTACAGATGTTGTCTTAACTTATCCTGACAACCTATGGGGGACACAGCAAACCAGAGGCTGAACAAGGGTCTCCTCCCAAAGTCTGATAAGTCCTAGCAAGTCTGTGAGCCCAGTGAGCCCTTGAACCAGAAAAGGAGGGGTAGGTTGGGCGAAGGAGCTGCTGGAGTCTCAGTGACTCTGCTTGCAGTTGCTGATCCAGCATCCATTATTGTGTTTCTCTTACTCTATCTCCAACCTGGCGTGGCCCTGGGAGATGCAACACACTCATGTCAGCTGAAACCTTGACATTTTCTTTATCCTGCTGATTACAAAATGTGAGAGAACCATACTGCTGAGTGAAACTTCTAAAGTTTGCTTGCTTGTCAATTTCTCACTCACACTTACTAACCTGATATCATTTCCTGACTTGTTAAATAGGCAGGATGAGAGCATGGGACTGAGATATATGATAGCCAGAGAACTCTGCTACACTCAGCATATCCTGTTATTGTAAATCTAAAAGTCCTGCTTTGGCATCTACTGTCCTTTTCTCCCTTCTTTTCCTGGAACCATGGTTGTATTTAGAGGGATAAGCATTTATATTTTTCAGTGTAGGAATCAGTGTGATCTGCCTGGAAGAGGACAAGCCTTGAATGAGCCCTGGATTCAAATTCCAGTTCTAGCACCAAACTTTTTTACATGGAAATAAAATTAAAATATTTAAGGAGCAACAGCCTACTTTCAACTGCTTAGAAAATAGATAATAGGTGATAGATAGATAGATAGATAGATAGATAGATAGATAGATAATTGATAGATGGAGAGAGACATGACAAATGTGGCAAAATGTTGAAAGTTGGGTGTACCTGGGTATCTGAGTGGGGGTTCTCTGTATTATTATTGTTTGTATTATATTTGCAACTATCCTGTAAGTTTGAAATTATTTCAAAAGGAAAAGTTAAATACTGACCTCAGAGTCATTTTTAAGGCCTATATGATATAACAGAAGAGGATGCAATTCATTTCTTGACTGGTAGTAAGCCCTCAAGAAATTATATTTCTTCCCCTCCCCTTTCCTCACCTCTACATGTTTCATTTTAGTACCAAATCTTGACTAAGCATTTGATCCATAAGACAAAGTCTCTATCAGTTGTGGTACTTAGAGTGAGGGGAGGGCAGGACGAGTGTGGTAAGTCATTAATCACTTGGAATTCTGTTAGAAACAGGGAGGTGGACCCTTGCTTCTCCCTCACTAAGTGAAGCAGGAAGGTTGCTGGATTCTGAAGGACATTTTGCCTTTTCCCTCCTCTCTTCCAAAGCACACTCCTTGCCCAGTATCCTCAGCCTCGGACCCCATTCGCATAGTTTCCTCTACAGGCTTTGCCCCAGTGTTTTTCCCCCAAGGTTGAGGGTAGATGTAGTCTGCTCTTCATGAAGCCTGAACTTGGGAGAAATGATGAATTAAGTGGTTTCTCTCTAGTGTTCCTAACATCCTGAATTAGTCCTTTCTTTTCCTGAGGGTTAACTTTCCTTGCAGAGTTCTGATCTCGCCTCTCCATCTTCTCCTCTACACATAAACACACATCCACTCCCAAACCTCAGCTTCCAGAAAGTATGTGGACCAGGTCAGTTCCCTCCATGGGCAGCCTCAGTCCTGCCATGGTGTGTTGGGACTTGGTTGCCCAAGAAATATCCTGCAGAGCAGATGGCAGTAGAGAGTCAACAGATTGTTCCCTGCCTTTACTTATTAACCTGAATAAAGAAAGTCAGTTTGGTACTTACTTGGATTAAAACATTTCTTTGTTTTCTTCCTTTCTCTTCTTCCATATCAGTCACTTGAACAGTAACAACCAGAAAAATATCAGCTAGCATATATTAAGCATATGCTATGTGTTTATAACTGTTCTAAGATTTTTGCATGCATTAATTCAATTAGAAATAGCAATTATTGGGACTTCCGGGAAGATGGCGGACTAGAAAGATACGGGAATCTCTTCTCCAGAAAAATAGCTAGAAGACAAGCTGAAACAGCCCCGAAAAAGATCTTCTAGGGTTTAGGACAGCAGGTGAAGGTTGCACACCACCCAGAGGAGAGAGGGACAGAAGAGGGAAATCGTGACAATAGAACCGTGAGTTGCAAGTAGCAGCTTCTGCTGCTGCCGGCACCCTCCCCCACACTCTTCAGAATTCTCGGGACTCTGGGCCTGCGACCACAGACAAAGGGGGCGCCAGGAATCTGCCACTCCTGGAAAGGGGAGAGAGAGGGACACAGCCTTAGGCTGACTCAGGTTCTGACCTGAAATTTGGGCTGCGGAGCCCCACGGACCCTTCCACACTGCAGTTTGCCCGGGGAGCCTAGAAAGGACTGGAGAAACCCGACCCTCGCAACCTCCCTCTCTTCTAGCCTGGACTAATTGTTGAGGACTGCACAGGAGAGGGGAGAGAGAGAGCCTGGGGCTGACCCTGCTTTGGACTCCCGGGCTTGGTCTGCCCTGTCCAAGAGCCCTTCCAGGCTGGGTGGGGCTGTGCCATTGTTTGCCTTGGAGCCTGCAAGGGGCTAAAGATATACAAACCTCCCAATCTCCTCCTCTACTAACAGGGACTGATAGTTGAGGATTCAGAAGGGAGTGGAAATATTTCCTAGCTGGGAAAAGGGGGGCGCTACGAGAGAAGTCTGGAGAACTATCTCAGAAAGTTTGAATCACAGGGCTCTTAGCCCCTGGAAAGGAAGCTCTATCACGTTGATCTGGCCTGTGTCACAACAAATACGCTCCAACCAGGTATTAAATTGAGAGCTGCCAAAAGTGCCATTTCCTGGCAGACCAAGGAAGTGCACATAAGAAAATTAATAAGTAAGAGAGGCTTTTCCTGGCCTCTATAGCCTCCCTGCCCAAGGCCCTAGGAAACGACTCTACAACCAATTACTGGGTCCAGTGCCCAGTTTTGAGCAACCAGCAGAACAATCCTAACAATCAAGGTTGAGCCAAAAATCAAAGAGCTGTGGTAACTCACAGCCTACTGCCACTAAAACCCCATAAAAGAGAAAAAGATAGAGCAGCTAAGTAAAATACAACCTAACCAGATGCCTAAGCACCAGCAAAAAATTACGAGCCATACTAAGAAAATAGAAGACATGGACCAAGGAAAGGAATACAGCAAAGTCCCAGAAGAGATGCAGAATTTGAGAAAACTAATCAGTGAGATGAGCAAAAATTTCCAAAATCAAATTAATGAGATGAAATATAGTTAAAGAGATCAATGACATCAAGAAGACATTGAGCGAACTCAAAGAAGAATGTGAAATCCTGAACAGAAAAGTAACGGAGTTCATGGGAATGAAAGACACAATAGGTGAAGTCAAAAATATATTTGAAGCATACAACAGCAGATTCAAAATGATAGAAGAAAGAATAAGTGATACTGAAGACAGAGCAGCTAAAATTGAAGAGAGAGAAGAACAGAGAGAGAAAAGAATGGGAAAAATTGAGCAAGGGCTCAGAGAGTTGAATGACAACACAAAACGCAAGAACATACGTGTCATGGGAGTTCCAGAAGGAGAAGAGAAAGGAAAAGGGGCAGAAAGAGTATTTGAGGAAATAATAGCTGAAAATTTCCCAACTCTCACAAAAGAAATGAACTTACATGTCCAAGAAGTACACCGTACCCCAGAAAGAATAAATCCAAATAGACCTACGCCAAGACACATATTATTCAGAATGTCAAATGTAAAAGATAAAGAGAAAATTCTCAGAGCAGCAAGAGAGAAGCAAACGATCACGTACAAAAGACTTCCAGTAAGACTTAGTGCAGATTTCTCTTCAGAAAACATGGAGGCAAGAAGACAGTGGTATGATACAATTAGGAAACTGAAAGAGAAAAACTGCCAGCCGAGAATTCTTCATCCAGCAAAACTGTCCTTCAAATATGAAGGTGAATATAAAGTATTCACAAGCAAACAGAAACTAAGAGAGTTTGCAAAAAAGAATCCACCTTTGCAGGAAATATTAAAGGAAGCCTTAAAACATGAAAGAACAAGACAGGAGAGAGAGGCTTGGAGGAGAGTATAGAAGAAAGAAAAGCAGAAAGGATAACCAAAAGAGTAAAAAGAGAGACAAAAATGAGATGACATATGAAAACCAAAGAATACAATGGAGGAAATAAAAAGTGCATTTTCAGTAATATCATTGAATGTGAATGGATTAAATTCCCAATCAAAAGATACAGGCTGACAGAATGGATAAAAAAACATGAGCCATTCATATGCTGCTTACAAAAAACTCACCTCAGACATAAGGATACAAGCCGGCTGAAAGTAAAAGGTTGGAAAAAGATATTCCATGCGAATAGTAAACAGAAAAGAGCAGGGGTAGCTATACTAATATCAGACAAAACAGACTTCAAATGCAAAAAAGTGATAAGAGATGTGGAAGGCCATTATACATTAATAAAAGGGACGATCCTCCAGGAAGATATAACAGTCATAAATATCTACGCACCTAACCAGGGTGCCCCAAAATATATGAGACAAACTCTGGCAAAACTGAAGGGAGAAATAGACATTTCTACAATAATCGTCGGAGACTTCAACACCCCTCTCACATCATTAGATAGAACAACTAGACAGAAGATCAACAAGGAAACAGAGAACTTGAACAATATGATAAACAAGTTAGACCTAACAGACATATACAGAACACTGCATCCAAACTCAGCGGGTTATACATTCTCCTCAAGTGCCCATGGATCTTTCTCCAGGATAGACCACATGTTAGGTCACAATACAGCCCTCAATAAATATAAAAAGATTGAAATTATACAAAGCACCTTCTCAGATCATAATGGTGCGAAACTAGAAATCAATAACAGACCGGAAAAAAGTAAATTTGCAAATGTGTGGAGACTGAACAACACACTCCTAAATATTCGGTGGGTCAAAGAAGAAATTGCAAGTGAAATCAGTAAATATATTGAGACAAATGAAAATGAGAACACAACGTATCAAAACTGATGGGATACAGCGAAGGCAGTCTTGAAAGGGAAATTTATAGCCCTAAATGCCTATATTAAAAAACAAGAAAGAGCTAAACTCAAAGATTTAACTGAACACCTTGGGAAACTAGAAAAAGAACAGCAAACCAATCCCAAAGCAAAAAGAAGGAAAGAAATAATAAAGATTAGAGCAGAAATAAATGAAAATGAGAGTAGAAAAACAATAGAGAAAATCAACAAAACCAAAAGCTGGTTCTTTGAGAAGATAGATAAAATTGACAAACCCCTCGCTAGACTAACAAAGGAAAAATGAGAGAAGATGCAAATAAATACAATCAGAAATGAAAGGGGGGAAATTACAAATGACCACACAGAAATAAAAAGAATCATAAGAGGATATTATGAGAAACTATATGCCAACAAACTAGACAACCTGGATGAAATGGACAAATTTCTAGAATCTCATAACCAACCTACACTGACACAACAAGAAATACAAGAACTTAACAAACCAATCACAATTAAGGAGATTGAATCCGTCATAAAAAAATCTCCCAGCAAAGAAAAGTCCAGGACCAGATGGCTTCACAGGTGAATTCTACCAAACATTTCTAAAAGAATTAACACCAATCCTGTTTAAACTCTTCCAAAAAATTGAAGAGGAGGGAAAATTACCCAACACATTTTATGAAGCCAACATCACCCTAATACCAAAGCCAGATAAAGATTCCACAAGAAAAGAAAATTACAGACCAATCTCTCTCATGAACATAGATGCAAAAATTCTCAACAAAATACTTGCAAATCGAATCCAACAGCATATCAAAAGACTTATACATCACAACCAAGTGGGATTTATTCCTGGTATGCAAGACTGGTTCAACATAAGAAAATCAATCAATGTAATACACCACATTAGCAAATTGAAGGAAAAAACCCACATGATCATCTCAATAGATGCAGAAAAGGCATTCGACAAAATCCAACATCCTTTTTTGATAAAAATATTTCAAAAGATAGGAATAAAAGGAAAATTCCTCAATATGATAAAAGGCATATAAGAAAAACCCACAGCCAACATCATACTCAATGGGGAAAGGTTGAAAGCTTTCCCCCTAAGATCAAGAACAAGACAAGGATGCCCACTGTCACCATTGTTATTCAACATTGTACTAGAAGTTCTAGCTAGGGCAATTAGACAAGAAAAAAAAAATTAAAGGTGTCCAAATAGGAAAAGAGGAAGTAAAACTCTCACTGTTTGCGGATGACATGATCCTGTATTTAGAAAATCCTGAAGTATCCACAACAAAGCTACTTGAACTAATAAATGAGTTCAGCAAAAGTGGCAGGATATAAGATCAACACGCAAAAATCAGTAATGTTTTTGTACACTAGTACTGAACAATCTGAGGAAGAAATCAGGAGGAAAATTCCATCTTCAAAGGAACAAAAAGACTCAAATACCTAGGAGTTAATTTAACCAAGGAAGTCCAGGACCTATATGCAGAAAACTACAAAACAATGCTAAAAGAAATTTTAATAGACCTAAAGAAATGGGAAGACATTCCGTGTTCATGAATTGGAAGAATAAATATCGTGAAGATGTCAATCTTGCCCAAACTGATTTATAGATTCAATGCAATACCAATCAAAATCCCAACAGCTTACTTTACAGAATTAGAGACGGCAATTACCAAATTCATCTGGAAGGGTAAGTGCACCTGAATAGCCAAAAGTATTCTAAAAAAGAAGAGCAATGTGGGAGGAATTTCACTGCCTGACCTTGAAACATATTACAAAGCTGCAGTGGTCAAAACAGCATTGTACTGGCATAAAGATAGACATATCGAACAGTGGAATAGAATTGAGAATCCAGAAATAAACCCTCACCTATACAGTCAACTGGTTTGTGGAAAACCTACCAAGTCCACGCTGATGGGAAAAAACAGTCTCTTCAACAAATGGTGTTGGGAGAACTGGATATCTATAACCAAAAGAATGAAAGAGGACCCCTATCTCACCCCCTATACAAGAATCAAAATGGATCAAGGATCTAAATATAAAAGCCAGGACCATAAAACTACTAGAAGAAAATGTAGGGAAACATCTTCAAGACCTTGTAGTAGGTGGTGGTTTCTTGGACCTCACACCCAAAGCATGTGCAACAAAAGAAAAAGTAGATAAATGGGATCTCCTCAAAATTAAACACTTTTGCACCTCACAGGACTTTGTCAGAAGGGTGAAAAGGCAGTCAACTCAATGGGAAAAAATATTTGGAAATCACATATCTGATAAGGGTTTAATATCCAGAATATATTAAGAGATGTTACAACTCAACAATAAAAAGACAAATGACCCAATTAAAAAATGGGCCAAAGACTTGAATAGACATTTCTCCAAAGAAGAAATACAAATGGCAAAAAAACACATGAAGAAATGCTCAACAACACTCATGATTAGGGAAATGCAAATCAAAACTACAATGAGATATCATTTCACACCTATCAGAATGGCCACTATGAAAAAGACAGAGAACTACAAGTGTTGGAGAGGATGTGGAGAGATAGGAACATTTCTTCACTGTTGGTGGGAATGCAGGATGGTACAACCACTATGGAGGACTGTTTGGCAGTTCCTAAAGAAGTTGAATATAGACTTACCATGTGACCCTGCAATACCACTACTGGGTATATACCCAGAAGAACTGAGAGCAGTGACACGAACAAACATCTGCACACCGATGTTCATAGCCACATTATTTACCATTGCCAAAAGTTGGAAACAACCCAGGTGTCCATCAACAGATGAATGGATAAACAAACTGTGGTCTATTCACACGATGGAATATTATGCAGCTGTAAGAAGAAATGAAGTCATAAAGCATATGGCAACATGGATGAACCTGGAGGACATTATGTTGAGTGAAGCAAGCCAGACACAAAAGGACAAATACTGTATGAATGCATTCCTGTGAACCAAATATATTGTGTAATATATTGTTTGATTAAAAAAAAAAAAAATTTACATGTATCCATTACATTTAATTGAGAAATATATATATTTATTCATCTGTGTTTACTTTTTAGTTTTTAATTGTTTATATTTTCAATTATTAAATGTACAAAATAAAGTTGAAAAAAAAAAAAAAGAAACAGCAATTATTATCCCCATTTTACAGATAACATAACTGAGGCATAGAAAGGTTAAGCCACTCATCCAAGGACATACAATTGGTCAAATGGTAAAGCCAAGAATCAAACCCAAGGAATCTAACTCTACATGTGGGCTTTTAACATCATGCCAAGACAAAATAGGAGGGCATAAGAAAAGACTTTAAGTGTTAGAGTCTGAATTTTGGGTCAAGAGTTACTGGGATGTGTTCATTATCTTTTGAATGAAACTTGTTACCTTCACATTTCTATAATTACAGCATGTGGTTTGGGATATACATTGGAAAATATAATCTTTCCCAACATATTTGAAGATGTTATATTGATTAGAACATTTATATAAAATATAACGATGAGTCTACTAATAAAAAGAAAGCAAAATTTCCAAGGACTGTACCCCTTACATGTTTCTCCACAAAATTCCCTTATTATTCTGGGTCCCACTTATAATGACCCATCTAGAGGGTAGGAGTGGCCCCAAAGTCATAGTCCTTATAAACAGAGAAATTAAGAAGAGCCATATAAAATACTTCTGCTTTCAAATGCACGTGTTCTTCTAAGTAAACAGTGTCTCCCAATCCCTTCACTGATACTTAAAAACCCTTAGAAGGGGAAAATTAGTTTCAACCTTAAGATTTAGAGAAAGAAGCCAAGCCCTTTGGCTTGTGTAGGGTAGCAACAATGAGTGAGCTTGACCGTGTAGCTGGCCCCACTCTGTCCCAGACTCTGCTGGGCTTGACTTCTATACTCCCTGAAAATGGCAGCCACCACCTTCCAATCATTACTACCTGGAAGCCTGTCAAGAGTATTCTTGGTGATTTTCCTGCACAACCCTACAAACTTCTTACAGCCCAGTCTTTGTTATAACATGCCCAGAGTAAAGGTGGGGACTCCAAAATTATTTCTCCCTTTGAGATAAGTATGATTAAGCACATATCATTTCTCCAGGCAAAACAGGCTGATTGGTATGAATTCTGAAACATAAAACTTACACTGTCATTAGAGAAAGATCAATTAACCACAAAGATAGTGAAAATGAATTTGAAAGCCTAGAGCAGTATGCTTGAAAAAAGGATATACTAATATAGTCAATGGTTATTGAGCACTTTGCACAGTGTATTTTATTTACTCTTTGCAATGGTGCCTATAAACTGAGAGCAACTATTACCTTCATTTTTTTATGGATGGGGAAATTGAGGCTTCAAAGTTGAAATAACGTGCCCATAGTCACACATAGGGTCAGTGGTCTAGCTGGAGTTCAAATCCATATAGTCTAACTCTGATCTTCACGTTCTTCACTACTGAAAAATCCTCCTAGGACTTCTAAACTTGCTGTTACTCCTCTGAAGCCTGGTTGACTTCATGGTATCCAACACCCAACTGGTTGACCAAACTTGGGAGTCATCCTTGACTAGACCTGCTCCATTTCCCTTCCATCCACTTGTTTAAACTGTTTATTGAGGCCCTGCAATGTATCAGGTAGTGTGGATCCAATGGTGAAAAAGACAGTAAAGATTTAAGCAAGTCAGAGGCTTCTCTGGGGTTTTAAAATTAGGAACAGCTAGAATAAATTATTATCAGTCTCCCTCTGGTAGTGTAATGGTTACTATGAGGCTGAGAAACTTCTTGCAGTTGTATTTCCCATTGTGTAGAGAAACCAGAGGAAAGTAAGCTGACATTCAGAGTGAATCAGAAGTGAGAGACAGAAAGAGGGTCCTGGCAGCAGTGTCTAAGTTTCTGTTTCCAGCTGTTCCTGAGGCCAATTGCCTCCTGCTGTCACTGCATTTATGTTAGCCTTCGAATCATTTCCACTTTGTGCTAAGTTGGTTAGAATGGGGTTTCTGTCACTTGCAACCACACCATTCTGAATGTATCAAAACAAAACAAAAGGCACCCACAATTCATCCTCAAGAGATAACCTGTATTAACATTGTGATACAAATTCTCATAGTGGCATCTCTTAGAGCACCTGCCCAGTTCACAAAAAGTCCTTCTTTCTGGTTATACTCTCTACCCCTTACTCCCCACCTGTTCACAGGGAAAGACCTGTTGTTGAATCAGTACTACTTGGCCCTACCTACCTGGCCATGGTTTATCAGTCCAAAGGTTCATTCCTGGCCCAAGGTGGGCCAATCAAAAACCCTCTTTTTAAAATTCTACATTTGGATTATAAAGACATGAAGACTAGAAGGAAATCATTTCATCAAAGCTGGAGAGAAAGAAGTTCCCCTGAGGCATCTGTTGAGAAAAACCGTGGCATTGTTCTTGTTCCTTCTCTTACCATATCTTGAAAGTAAATTGTTCTTTCAATTTCCTGAGATATTCCAGTGTTTTACCAATAAATTCATCCCCTCTTTCCCCCCTTAACTTGACCTAGTTCAACTTTAGTTTCTTGTAACCAAAAGAATTTTAACTCATAAACCCTTCCAGATGTTTTTTCTATGTGTGTCTATATAAGAAATAGATGTATATATAATAAAAATGGGATCATACTCTAAACTGTTTTTTAATTAACTTTTTTATTTTTAAAGAAGTTTTAGATTACATAAATTCTAAACTGTTTTTAATATATCAGGAACATCTTTCAAATACAAGAAATAATAATTGGTAACAGTATAATATTGTGTATATGTGCTGTTTTAGTTTCCCAGCCCATACAATTGGTTGGCTTAATAACAGGAATTTATTGGCTCATGGTGTCAGAGGCTAGAAGGCTTGCTTCCTTTCAGGTTAGTATCTTCTGGCTGGGCAGCAAATTTGGGAATCCTTGGCTTTTTCATCACATAGCAAAGCACATGGCATCTTCTTCTCCTTTCTTTTCCTGGTTCCATTGACTTCTAGTTTCTGGTTGCTCCCTGTGGCTTCCCTTTCTGTGTACAATTTTCATTGCTGATAAGGTCTTCAGCCCTATTGGATTAAGGCCCACCCTCTTTCAGTTTGGGCACACCTCAACTAGTAAAATCTTCAAAGGTCCTATTTACAAATGGGTTCACACCCACAGGACCAGGGGTTGGGACCTGAACATGTCTTTTTTTTTTTTAAAGATTTTATTTATTTATTCATTTATCCCCCCCTTGCTGCTTGTGCTCTCTGGGTCAGCTAACCACGCCGTGCGGGCGGGCTTGCCTTCACCAGGAGGCCCCGGGAACCGAACCCGGGGCCTCCCATATGGTAAACGGGAGCCCTACTGATTGAGCC
>JAKSZT010054079.1:1102824-1127873 GCA_026826555.1 Tolypeutes matacus
AACCCGGGGCCTCCCATATGGTAAACGGGAGCCCTACTGATTGAGCCACAGCCACTTCCCCCCATTAGTTTTTTTAAGTTGTGTTTTCTAAATAGTTTGTAACAGTATTTTAATATTTTTGCGAGTGGTGGCAAAAGTTTTTGTTTCTGGTTTCCAGTTGGTAGGTATTAGAAATCAAGGTGGGATGTTTTGTTGTTTTTTCCACAGAAAGCATTTAATAAAATGCAGACCGTTCATTATTTCAAGGTGGAATTTTGATGACACTTGTCAGTAAGAATCTATGTCTGGGGATGTAAAATGTATAAATCATCCTCGTTCAGTCACTGTATACTTGTCCCTGGAGGTTCCTATGGAGCTGTTATAAGAAACAGTATTTGAATGCAATCAAAGTATTTTATTAATAGCTGAGCCAGTTTATAATGCTCAGTTAAAAAAAAAAAAAACCAAAAACTCTAGAGAAGCTAGAATGAAGCACAGAGCTCAGGCTTAAGACTAAATAAAGAGGATTGTGGGAATATGGTAGAGTAGGAAGCTCCATGAATCAGTATCTCTAAAACAACAAGTACTAAACAGGGAGGAACCGTCTGGATCCACTGTTGTGAAACTCCAGAGTCTAGCAGAACACTATGCAGCATCCAGGGAAGAGAGGGAGAAAGAGCCTGGCTTAAATTGCAGTAAAAACCAGTGAATTTGGGAAACTGATGTGGCTCAATTGGTTGGGCTCCTATTTACCATATGGGAGGCCCCAGGTTTGATTCCCGGGGACCTCTGGTGAAGGCAAGCTGCCCGCGTGGCACAGTGAGCTGGTGCAGCAAGATGACACAACAAAGGGAGACAAGCAGACACAGAAAAACACAAAAGCAAACGGACACAGTGAGCAGGAACAGCAAGAGGGGGATAAATAAAATAAATAAATAAATAAACAGAAAAAAAAAACACAATGAATTTCACTCTCTGTGAAGTGGTTACCATTGCCCATCTCCCAGCCTCATGGCAGGTAGCAGCAGTGAGATCCTCAATCCCAGGTCCTGTTGCAGCTTGCTGGTGCCAGGGTGGGATATAAATACCTAGTTCCCCAAGATCTGGGTGGTTTTGTAATGTATTTTCGTATGTAACTTCACTTCTTACTTCTTACAGGTGCTAAATGCAAATGCATAAAAAGTAATGATAAATCTATGGTTTTAGGCATACAATATACAAAAATATAATTTGTAACAAGTACAAAAAAAGGTGGGGGTGCAGAGGGGTATAGGTACAGTGTATGTGTATGCTACTGAAGTTACGTTGGTTATCAAATAAAAAATGATTGCTAGATATTTGGGATCTTAAATTTTAATCCCATGGTAACCACAAAGAAGCTATATGAAAAATATATCCAGAAATAAGAAGGGACCCAATGTTGTAAAATACAAAAGATAAAAAAAAATATGAAGGTAGACATTAATAGAAGGATTGAGGGTCAAGAAAGGTATAAGACTTACAAAGATTAAATAGCAAAATGGCAGAAAAAAGTCCTGCATTATCAGTATTTACTATCAATGTAGATGGATTAAGCTCTCCAATCAAAAGGCAAAGATTTGCAGAATGGATTTTTTAAAAAAGCATAAGCCAACAATATGCTGTTTACAAGAGATTCAAATTCAAAGAAAAATATACACCATGCAGGTAGTAACCAAAACAGCACTGGGGTAGCTATACTAACATCAGAAAAAAAACTGTTTTGAGGGACAAGGAAGGTCATTATATATTATCAGTATAAAGGGATCAATTTAACACCATAATAATTGTAAATATATATGCATTTAACAGCAAAACCTCAAAATATATGAGGCAAATATTGGTAGATTAAAGGAAGAAATAGATGATTCTATATTAAGAGGAGGAGACTTCAAAACACCATTTTCAATAATGGATAAACATCTAGACAGAAGATCAAAAAGGAATAGAAGATTTGAATGATACTATAAACCAACCAGACCCAATAGACGTATATAGAACACTTCACCAACAGCAGCAGAATACATGTTCTATCTAGTATACATGGATCATTCTCCAGGATAGACCATATGTTAAGTCACAAAACAAGTCTCAATAAATCCGCAAATATTGAAATCATACAATGTATCTTCTAAAACCACAATGGAATGAAACTAGAAATCAGTAACCGAAGGAGAAATGGAAAACTCACAAATATGTGGAAATTAAACAATGTACTCAAACAATGAATGGGTCAAAAAAGAAATCACAAGAGACATCTTGAGGTGAAAAAAAAAAGAAAACACAACATACTAAAACTTACGGAATGCTGCAAAAGCAGTGCTGAGAGGGAAATTTACCTAAATGTTTACATTAAAAAAGAAGAAAGATCCCAAATCAGAGACCTAGCCTCACAACTGGAAGATAAAGAAAAATAAGAGCAAACTAAACTCCAAGTGAGCAGAAGAAAGGAAAGGACAAAGATTAGAGTAGAGATAAATGACATAGAGAATAACAAAACTGTAGGGAGAATCAACAAAGCCAAAAGTTGGTTCTTTGAATAGATCAATAAAATTGACAAACCTTTAGTTAGACTGATTAAGAAAAAAAGAGAGAAGATGCAAATAACTAAAAATAGAAATGAAAAGGGGGGCATTACAATTGACCCCACAGAAATAAAAAGAATCATAAGAGGATACTATGAACAACTGAATGCCAACAAATTTGATAACCTAAATGAAATGGACAAATTCCTAGAAATAGACAAATTACTTACACTGATTCATGAAGAAATAAAAGATCTCAACCAACCAATAACTAGTAAAAAAGATCAGTAATTAAAAACCTCCCAACAAAGATAAGCCCATGACCAGATAGCTTCACCAGGGAATTTTACCAAACATCCCAAAATGAATTATCACCAATCCTGCTCAAACGCTTTAAAAAAAATTGAAGAGAATGGAACACACATAGTTCATTCTACAAGGCAACATCATCCTTATACCAAAGTCAGATAAAAAGACCATAAGAAAAGAAAATTAAAGACTTATATCTCTTATGAACATAGATACAAAAATCCTCAAGAAAATACTAACAAACTGAATCCAACAGCTATTAAAAGAATTATATGCCATGATCAAAGTGGGTTTTATCCCAGGTATGCAAGCATGGTTCAACATAAGAAAATCAATTAGGAAACGGATGTGGCTTAAGAGGTTCGGCGTCCGTCTACCATATGGAGGGACCAGGGTTCGATCCCTGGGACCTCCCAGTAAAATAAATAATTAAATTAAATTAAATTAAATTAAAATTTTTAAAAAAGAAAATGAATTAATGTAATACACCACAATAACAAAACAATGGGAAAAACCACATGATTCTCTCAATTGATGGAGAAAAGGCATTTGACAAAATTCAGCATCCTTTCTGGATAAAAATGCTTAGAAAAATAAGAATAGAAGGAAACTTCCTTAACATGATATATGAAAAACCCAGAGCTAACATCATACTCAGTGATGAAAGACTGACAGCTTTCTCTCTCAGAACTGGAACAAGACAAGGATACCCACAGTCACCAGTGTTATTCAACATTGTAATGGCAGTTCTAGCCAGAGAAGTTAGACTAGAAAAAGAACTTAAAGGCTTCTAAATTGGAAAGGACGAAGTAAAAGCTTCACTATGTGCAGATGACAAGATCCTATATTCAGACAACCATTTAAAATCCACAAAAAAGCTAGTAGAGCTGATAAATGAATTCAGCAAAGTGGTGTGGTACAAGATCAATACCCCCAAATCCATAGTGTTTCTATACACTAATTATGAACAATTGGAAGAAGAAATCAGAAAAAATTCCGTTTACAATAGGAGCTAAATCAAATATCAAGGAATATATCTAACCAAATAAGCAAAAGAGTTGTACACTACAAAACATTTCTAAAGTAAATCAAAGAAGCCCTAAATAAATCTAAGGACATTCTGCATTCATGGGTTGGAAGACTAAATATTGTTAAGATATCAATTACACCCAAGGTAATTCACAGATTCAGTGCAATCCCAATCAAAATTCCAACTGCCTTCTTTGCAGAAATGGGAAAGCCAATCATCAAATTTATATGGAAGTGTAAGTGTAAGTCCCCTAATAGCCAAAGCCATTTTGAAAAATAAGAACAAAGTTTGAGAACTAATACTTCTTGATCTTAGAACTTATTACAAAGCCACAGTAATCAAAACAGCATGGTACTGGCACAAGGACAGACAAACAGACCAATAGAAACAAATAGAGAGTTCAGAAATCAACTTTCACATGTATGGCCATTTAAATTTTGACAAGGGTACTAAGTCCACTCAACTGGGAAAGAATAATCTCTTCAACCAATGGTTCTAGGGAAATTGGATGTCCATATGCAAATAATGAAGATGGACCCTACATCCCACCTCATAAAAAATCAACTAAAAATGGATTAAAGACACAAATATAAGAACCAGGAACACCCGCCTTCCCCCCACTCCCACCCCAGAAGAAAACATAAGGAAGCATCTTTAAAATCTTATGTTAGGCAATGGTTTCCCTAGACATTACACCAAAAGAACAAAGAATGTAAGTAAAAATAGATAAATAGGATGTTATCAAAGTTTAAAAGTTTTGTGTATTAAGGGACTTCATCATGAAAGCAAAATGGTATCCTACAAAATGGGAGAAAATATTTGAAAACCACATATCTGATAATGGTTTAATATTCAGAACATGTAAAGAAATCCTACAACACAACAACAACAGCAAAAGGACAAACAACCCAATTTGAAAATGGGCAAAAGACTTGAATAGATATTTCTCCAAAGAGGATATGCAAATGGCCAGAAAGCACATGAAAAGATGCTCAACATCATTAGCCATAAGGTAAATTCAAATCAAAACCACAGTGAGATAGCTTTTCACACCCACTAGAATGGCTATTATTTAAAAATGGAAAATTACAAGTGTTGAACAGGATGTGGAGAAATAAGAACACTCATTCAAAATTGGTGGGAATTTAAAATGTGCAGCCACTGTGGAAGACAGTTGGTGGCTCCTCAGAAAGTTAAACAGAATTATCATATGACCCGGAAATCCCACTTTTAGGTATATACCCCAAAGAATTGAATACAGGGAATTGAACAGATATTTGCACACTGATGTTCACAGCACCATTATTCACAATTGCCAAAAAGATGGAAGCAACCCAAGTGTCCATCAACCAGTGAATAGATAAACAAAATGTGGTAAATACACACAATAGAATATTATTCAGCCATGAAAAGGGATGGAGTTCTGATACATGCAACAACACGGATGAACCTTGAAGACATTATGTTGAGTGAAATAAGCCAGACACAAAAGGACAAATATTGTGTTATTTCACTGATGTGAAATAATTACAATAAGCAAATTCATAGAGTCAGAAACTAGAATATGGGTTAACAGGGGCTGGGGTGGGAGTAGGAAGGAGAAGTTAATGCTTGAATTATACAGAGTTTCTATTTGAGAAGACAGAAGAATTTTGGAAATGGATAGTGGTGATGGTAGCACAAAATTGTGAATGTAATTAACAGCCCTAAATTTTATATTTGAATATGATTAAAAGGGGAAATTTTGGAGCTGTATACATGTTATGAGAATCAATTTTTAAAAAAAATCCATAGGACTATACAACACAAAAAGTGAACCTTAAAGGAAACCACGGACTATAGTTAATAGCACAATTACAAAAATGTTCTTTCATGAATTGCAACAAATGTACCACATGAATGCAAGGTGTTAATAATAGCGTGTTATATTGGAAGCCTGTATACTATGCATGATTTTTCTGTAAACTCACAACTTCTTTTTAAAAAAAGGGAAGGAATCAATGATGTAAACAAACAGAAGACTAAACAGAGGTCCAACTCTTTTGACCAAACACTTTAGGCATCATGTGGTGAGAGCGGGCTGGGCTCTGAAAGGGGCTTGATTACCACTGCATGGGCATGGCAGGCACCTGTGCATAAAGAACTGGAAAAGAAAGAGAAAGTGAGGGAGCGGCTGTAAAACCACCCGGCTTGGGAAGGAGAGCACAAGGCCGGAAGAGTGGGCAGAAAAACATGCTGTACGGAAGGGAAGCAGCAAAAACTTCCCCTTTCTTTACAGTAAAGGTTTTATCTTTGTATCACTGTTTTGTTATTAATGTCTACTTCTGTTTTGTCATCTGATGAATTTCTATATTTTTTAACTAAATGAGGTTCTAAAACCTCACATTATAAACATATTGCGTGCTCGCTTCGGCAGCACATATACTAAAATTGGAACGATACAGAGAAGATTAGCATGGCCGCTGCGCGAGGATGACACGCAAATTCGTGAAGCGTTCAGTATTTAAAAAAACAAACAAACAAAAAACCATATTGCTACAATTGTGTGGTTAGAAAATGACAAACATTACTATGTCTTTACTGCCTCTTTTGCCTTTTATTCAAATAAAATGATTTGCTTAAACCTTGAATTCTATTTTTCTGTTACTATTTCCAGGCCTTTTTGTGTTTGCCTGATGTATCTTTGCCCACATTTTATTTTTAACTTTTCTGAGTATTTTGCATTAATTGTATTTTAATCCAATGACTTCTGTCTTATACCTGTTATATATATTTTTTAACTTTCTATTTTGAAATAATTTCAAATTTCAGGAAAGTTGCAAAAGTAATACAAAGCCCATACAGAGAACTCCAATAGAGAACTTCCACTTTGCAGAAATGGAAAAGCCAATTATCAAATTCATTTTGGAAAGGTAATGGTACTTGAATAGCCAAAAACATCTTGAAAAAGAAAAACAAAGTTGGGAGAACTCACACTTCTGACTTTAAAGGTTATTACAAAGCTACACTGGTCAAAACAGCATGGTACTGGCACAAGGATAGACATATTGACCAATGGAATTGAATTGACAGTTCAGAAATAGACCCTCACATTAATGGCCAACTGATTTTTTAAAAAGATTTATTTTATTTATTTATTTCTCCTCCCTGCCCCCACCATTGTTTGTGCTCACTGTCTGCTCTGTATGTCTATTCATTAAATGCTCTCTGTGTCTGCTTGTCTTCTTTTTAGGAGGCACTGGGAAAAAAAACTCGAGACCTCCCATGTGGGAGAGAGGTGCCCAGTCACTTAAGCCACCTCCGCTCCCTGCTTATTGTATATCTCATTGTGTTTCCTCATTGTGTCTCCTCTTGTGTCATCTCATTGCATCATCTTGTTGTGTCAGCTCGCCGTGCCAGCTTGTCACATCAGCTTGCTGTCTTGCTCGTCTTCTTTAGGAGGTACTGGGAACCTAACCCAGAACCTCCCACGTGGTAGGTGGGTGCCCAGCTGCTTGAGCCACATCCGCTCCCCAACGGCCAATTGGTTTTTGACAAGGCTACCAAGTCCACTCAGTTAGGAAAGAATAGTCTTTTCAACAAATGGTGCTGGGAGAACTGGATATCCACAAGCAAAGGAAAGAAAGAGGACGCCTATTGTACACCATATACAAAAATTAATTCAAAGTGGATCAAAGACCTATATATAAGAACTAGAACTATAAAACTCCTAGAGGAAAATGTAGGGAAGCATCTCATGATCTCGTGTTAGGCAATGGTTTCTTAGACTTTACACCCAAAGCACAAGAAATGAAAGAAAAAAATAGATAAAATGGACCTCAAAATTAAAAAGTTTTGTGCATCAAAGGACTTTATAAAGAAAGTGAAAAGACAACCTACTTAATGAGAGAAAATGTTTGGGTACGACATATACAGAATATATAAAGAAATCCTACAACACAACAATAAAAAGACAAACAACCCAATTTAAAATAGGCAAAAGACTTGAATAGACAATTCTCCAAAGAGTATATACAAATGGCTAACAAGCACTTGAGAAGATGTTCAACATCACTAGCTATTAGGGAAATGAAAATCAAAACCACAAGATATCATTTCACACTCACTAGAATGACTACTATTTAAAAAACACACAGAAAATTACAAGTGTTAGACAGGATGTGGAGAAATAGGAACACTCATTTGTTGCTGGTGGGGATGTAAAATGGCACAACCACTGTTGAAGACAGTTTGGCAGTTCCTAAGGAAATTAAGTATAGAATTACTATATACTTATAGCAATCCCATTACTAGGTATGTACCCAGAAGAATTGAAAGCAGGGACCTGAACAGATATATTCACACTGACATTCATAGCAGCGTTATTCACAATTGCCAAAGATGGAAGCAATCCAAGTGTCCATAAACCAATGAATAGATAAACAAAATGTGGTATATACCTACAAGGGAATATTATTCATCCATAAAAAGGAATGAAGTCTTGATACATGTGACAACATGGATGAACCTTGAGGATGTTATGCTGAGTGAAATAAGTCAAACATGAAAGGACAAATATTGTATGATCTCACTGATATGAGCTAATTATAATAAATAAACTCATAGACTTAGAATTTAGAATATAGATTACTAGGGGATAAGTTGCTGGTAGAGAATGAGGAGTTGAAGCATAATTTGTACAGATTTTCTATTTAGGTTGATTGTTAAGTTTTGGAAATAGATGATGGTGATGGTAGCACATTATTGTGAGTGTAATTAACAGCACTGAATTGGCATGTGATTGTGGTTAAAAGGTGAAATTTTAGGTCATATATGTTAATAGAATTAAAATATAAAACATAGTACTGTATAACACAGTGTGCCTTATTGCAGATGATGCAACTATAAGTTAATAGTACAAGTATATGAATTTTCTTTCATGAATTGCACAAATATATGATAGTAATACAAGGTGTTAATAATAGAGTGATATATGGGAAAAAATAAGCCTAATGTAAATTATAGACTGTAGTTAATAGTACTATTTTAATATTCTTTCATTAACTAAATCACACTAATTAAAGTATCAACTATGGGGGTATATGTGAATGCTATGTTTTTTACATGATTTTTCTGTAAATCTACAATTTCTCTAATAAAAAAGATAAATATAATACTTGAGAATATTCCATTACATATATATATATACCACATTTTATTTATTCATTCATCTGTTCATAGATACATGGTTTGCTTCCATCTTTTGGCAATTGTGAATCCCAATACTTTGTGCTATTTTTGTCATATGGTTTAAATTTACACATATTTTAAATCACAAGTACATTTTTATTACTTTTTAAAAAAACTTTAACTTTTTAAAGTTAATTATCTTTAAAGATATATTAAGAAAATGAAACCAAGTTTCATATTTACAAATTATTATACGGGGGCAGATGTGGCTCAAATGGTTGGGCATCTGTCTCCCATGTGGAAGGACCTGGGTTCGATCCCTGGGACCTCCCCGTAAAAAAAAAAAAAAAAAAAAAAAAAAAAAATTATTATATATATTAATTTGATGAAATGGAAAAATACATTTTTTAAAAATAGGAGAGCAATTCATGATATGCATTGCAGACTTAGTGTTACTAACATCTTTGGAATGAGTGTTATTAACATCTTGGGAGGAACAAAATCATATCTTGTATAGTGTTTTGTTAGTTTTATCTTACAGCATTATTGAGATTAATTTATATACAATCAATTGCACCTATTGTAAACGTACACTTCAGTGATTTTCAGTAAACGTAGAGAGTTGTGCAACCATCACCACAATCCTAGTTTAGAACTTTCTCATCACCTCCAAAATTTCCCTTAAGCCCATTTGTAGTCAATTCTCACAGTCCCATCCATCCTCAGGCAGTCACTGATGTATTTTCTGTATCTGTAAATTTGTCTTTTTTATTTCACTTAAATAAAATTATATAATATGTAGGCTTTTGTGTCTGGCTCTTTCACTTGGCATAATGTTTGTGAGTTACATTGTATAGCGCGTATCAGTATGTCGTTCCTTTTTTATTGTTGAATAGCATTTCATCGTACGGATACTGCACATTTTGTTGTCCCACTCACCAGCTGATGGACATTTGGATCGTTTCCAGTTTTTTGGCTATTACAAAAAATGTTATGAATATTCATGTACAATCGTTTTGGTGAACATGTTTTCTTTTCTCTTGGTTAGACTCTCAAAAGTTGGATCATTTACTTATGGTAAAGTTATGTTTGACTTTTTAACAAATAGATCAATAAATCATTTTAATCAACTATGATTGGCTTTCCTCTTTCTCTCGATTCCATTTTTGTTCAAATTGGGAAGGGTATCTGTGATGGTTAGGCTAATGTGTCAACTCAGCCAGGTAATTGTGCCCAGTTGTTTGGTCAAGCAACCACTGGGCTAATTGTAATGCAAGGCATTTATGGACTCTAGTCACCAGTGAGTTTACTGTATAGATGGCTGATTACATCTACATCAATGAGGGAGCTTGCCATCAGCAATGAGTGATGCTTTATCTAAGCAGTTGAAAGCCTTAAAAGGAGAAGTGATTTCAGCATTCAGAGAGAATTTCCCAACTCCTCTTTGGACAGCCAGCGTCTCCCAGAAACTCAGGAAGGATCTTCACTGGACTTTCATCAGAGCCCCTGGTTTGCAGCCTGCCTGTGGAACTTGGACTTGTGCATCCCCACGGTCACGTGAGAGACTCAAAAAATCTCATATTATTGACAGATATCTCCTGTTGATTCTGTTTCCCTAGAGAACACTGACTAATACAGTATACCTTACACGATTGAATATATCCATATAAAATTGTTGCTTCAATTCAGACTCTTTGGAACATGGGACCTCAATGTTTTTGTTTTATAATTCACAGAACATAAAATTCACCAATTTGAAGTGTACAAATTCAGTGGTTTTTAGTGTATTCGCTATGTTGGGCAGCCATTACCACTACCTAATTCCAGAACATTTCTATCATCTCCAAAGAAACTCCATGTCTATTAGCAGTTAGGCCCAATTTCCCCTGGCAACCACAAATCTGCTTTATACTCTATGGATTTGCCTATTCTGAATGTTTCATATAAATTAACTCATACAGTATGTGGCCTTTTGTGCCTGGCTCCTTTCACTTAGCATAAGGCCGCCTTACTTTCCCTGGGGGACTGTGCTTGGAGCGCAGAGGTATAGCTCACCTCCTCCGGGACACCCCAGTGATGTCTGTGGTTTAGCTTTACTCCGGTCCAGCAGGGGTGGGAGTCAACGTCAGGCTGAGCCTCGGACTCCAGAGGAAGATGGCCTGGAGCCTGTGCCACTCCTTCCTCGGGGCCCCAGTTTCCTCATGTCGCACCTGGAAGCAATGCTGGGGGCTAAGTGGGAATGTACCTGTGAACTACGAGCTCGTCACAGTGTCATCTGTGTTAGTGCAGAGCACTGAAGGTGTCACTACTGGCTAACTCGACTGGCAGCCCCCAGGGGTACCACAGGGCCGCCAAGGCCCCGGGTCCACGAGCCTCATGGGCAGTGTGACCTGGACAAAAAGAGGAAGGAGGAGGGGGAGGCAGGAGGAAGAGGGCCAGGGCCCTCGGGTGCTGGAAAAAAAGGTTTGGAATTTATTCAAGTTTTCTTGTAGTTTAATTGCATGGTCAAATTTTTTTTTCAAACATGGGTCAATTTTGTAAATATTCCATGGGTGTTTGGAAAGAAAGTGGATATTCTCTGTTGCAAAGTATGGATTCCCATATATAGACAGCAGGCACAAGTCCCAGGTAGGGAAGAAATATACTTGCATTTCATTTCTGCCTCAAGGTACTGTTCTTCTACCACAGAAGGAAAACTCTCAAACCATTCAGAGTACCTGGTATCATTTGGTCCTCCAGGCTTCTGTCCATGCAGATGTTTGCTGACACCGTCACAGTCTGTCTAGTACCAGGTCGCTACCAACTGCTGCTGAGATGCTCCTTTGTCCTCTTTCCATGACCCTACAGGGGCTGCTGCTTCTCCACCAAGTGAGCGGTGCCTGGGATTTGCTCTGCTCGTCCCTCGCGCCGTGGGCTCAGGCCTCTCCGGGAGGCTGTTCTCACTGCACAGGGTTCTCTTTGGCCTAACAACATCTAGACCATTGTAAACTCCCCTGGTCTTTCGCTCTACCACCTTAAGGGAATCTTTTCCTCCCCTTAATTCTAATTTTGCTTCAGGGGCAATTTGGTTAGGTATTTAGAAATCCAAACCAGAAAGACTGCTTTTCACACAGTTGCATTTCTTCCAGAGGCATTGAATACAGAGTCCATGTTTGAAAGGGGAAAATGGAGGTGAAGATACTGGTAGCAAAACTCCTTAGTTTGTGCACTGGGTTGAATAGTGTCCGTCCCCCACCCCGCCAATTCATGTCCACTTGAAACCTTAGAATGTGGCCTTATTTGGAAATGGAGTCTTTGCAGATGAGGTCATACTGTGTTAGGGGGGGTCCCCAATTCCAATGACCCGGGCACTTATAAGAAGCCATGTAGAGCAGAGATGTGCACAGAGGGAGGGCGCCACGTCACGAGGGAGGGCGCCACGTCACGACAGAGGCAGGGATTAGAGCAAAGCATCTACAAACCAAGGACTGCCAGCAGCCACTGGAAGCTACAAGACACAGAGGAGCCTTCTCTTGAGACTCTGGAGGGAGCATGGCTCTGCTGACACCATAATTTCAGACTTCTTTTTAAAATGATTATTATTTTTAAAAAGATACTTAGATTACATAAATGTTACACAAAAAAATATAGGGATTCCCATATGCCCCACTCCCCACACCTCCCACACCCTCCCACATAAACATCCTTCATTAGTGTGGCACATTCATTGCAATTGATGAACGCATCCTGGGGTTTTGCCACTAAGCATGGACCATAGTTCACATTGTAGTCTACACTCTCTCCCACACAGTTCTGCATGTTATGGGACGATATAAAATGGCCTATATCTGTCATTGCAACGTCACTCAGGACGATTGATTCCCAAGTCCCGAAAAAGCCCCCGTATTACAACTGCTTTTCCCTCTCCCTGCCCCCAGAGTCTCCAGTGGTCACTACCTCCACATCAATGCTGTAATTTCTTCCACTGCGAGAATCACAATATGTCTATAGAAATGTCAGAGAATAAATGTCTCTTGTTTTAACCCACCCCGTTTGTGGTAATTTGTCACAGCAGTCCTCGGAAACCAACACAATTTACATTACAAGGCTATTAACCCATACATCTCCTCTTAGTAAATCTTAATGTCTTCACATAGGAAATTTACTCCTTCCCCAGGTGTCTCTACCCTTTACCCAAAGAGTGCTGGATGTGGTGCTCAGCCCCAAATCCCCCACCACCCCTTTTTTCCATAACTCTCTCCAATTCAAGGAGTCAAGAACAGTGACCCTATTGTAAGTGATAGACAATAGTTAATAATACAATTACTAAAATGTTCTTTCATAAATTGTAACAAATGTTACACACTAATGCAAAGTGTTAATAATAGGGTGGTATATAGGAGCTCTGTATTTTATGCCTGATTTTTCTGTAAACTTAAACTTTTTTAGTGAAAAAAAAAAAAAGTTCCCCTTTCCAACACCTTTGGGGAGGCTAAACCACATAGGCAAGCAAACAGAATGTTCCCCAGAGTCAGACAAGCCACCAAAATGCTTTGCATAAACAGGAGTAAGCAGATGTCTTTGACATAAAGGCAAGGGTTCCACTTTTGGCATGGAACACGAACTGGTTTCCCAACATGAATTTCTAGTCATGCCCTCTTGGCTTTTTCATTTGTTCTTCTTTCCCCAGTATCTGGTTTCTACAGTTTGGGAGTCGACTTTCTGCTTGCCTTTGCCCAGACCTGCCAAGTCATTATGAAAGTGGCTAGCCTCTTTCTTAACCCACAGTCTTGTGTTAGGTCCCAGCTGTCTTGTGCAAAAGATGAAAACATGTGCCATCTCAGTATAGATTCTGTGGGATCAGAGTCCATCGATTTAGGTTCCTCTCTGGCTTCCTGAGACATCCTTCTCCATGCTACTACTGTCAGGGGTGCCTCAACTTTTGCATGAGATCTCTTTATAGGTACAGTGTGCCATGAGATGTTAATTGTTCCTATAAGCAATGCAAAAAGAAGATTACTTAGTTCCCAAAGTCTTAAAAGCATGCTTCCTTCAAAGCTGAGCACTGTTCTCTATAACTTTGCTGGGAAATCTCATATTTTCTAATCCACAGCTTTGCTGCATGTATCATAGTCCCCTGTTGTTGATAAACCATGGAAGTGTCAATTCTGTGGGGTACTGAGATCCGTTTGCATTGCTAGTTGGCTTTTGGAGGGCCCATGAAAGGATGCCTTTACTTAGCTATCTATAGCCAAGAAGAGAGAAACAAAAAAGAATCCAAGAATGGAGACATCATGGCAGCACTGAAATTCACTTACTATATACAATAAGGATGAACTTAGTTCCAAAAATGAACGCAAAAGCCAAAGATTATTTTTGAAATAGGTTTTATGGTTAAAAGTGTATGAAAACACTCACACATTTCCTAGAAGCCTGCTCCAGGTGCACCCTGTCCCGAACAACCCCCCAACCAACACCCTAAACCAGTGACCTTTCCTTGTCATATTGCCAAAAAAGCATTCCTACTTCTGTATTTTCAACCTCATACCCACAAATCCCCACCGTTCACCTGGTCCCTCTCCCAACCCTCCCCCCAGTATCCTGGACCTTCAAACCCACCCTTCCCAATCTACCCACCTGTCAACCCTGCACCACCCAACCCAATAATATCACTACCCTCCTGTCCTATTCCTTCAATACGAAACTACACTCTATCATTTTACCATAGATTAAGTCCATATGGGTGATGGCTCACAACTTTCTGTTCTCTTTCTATTTCTTATAAACCTATCTTACAGACAATAGCTCTCTGACACTGCTCAATTTCCTTAATTCATATCAGTGAGGTCATGTATTCTTCATCCTTCAATGCCTGGCTTGCTTCACTCAAAATAAGATCTTCAAGATTCATCCATGTTATCCCATGTGTTAGCACTTTATTCCTTCTTACAGCTGAGTAATATTCCATTGTACGTATGTACCACATTTTGTTTATCCATTCTTCTGTTGATGGGCACCTGCGTTGACTCCAACTTTTGGCAACAGTGAACAATGCTGCTATGAACATTGGTGTACATGTATCTGTTCGTGTCTTTGCTTTCAATTCTTCAGGGTATATACCCAGCAGTGAAATCGCTGGATCATATGGAAGTTCTATACTTAGTTTTTTGAGGAACTGCCAAACTGTCTTCCATAGTGGCTGGACCATTCTACAATCCCACCAGCAGTGGATGAGGGTTCCCATTCCTCCACATCCTCTCCAACACTTATAGTCTGCTGGTCTTTTAATAGCCACCATTCTAATATTCTAATGGGTGTAAGATGGTATCTCATTGTAGTTTGATTTCATTTCTCTAATAGCTAGCGATGTCGAGCATTTTTTCATGTGCTTTTTAGCCATTTGTATTTCTTCCTTGGAGAAATGTCATTTCAGGTCACTTGCCCATTTTTTAAATGGATTGTTTGTCTTTTTATTTTTGTGGTGTAGGATTTCTTTATATATGAAGGATATTAGACTCCTATCAGATATATGGTTGCCAAATATTTTCTCCCATTGGGTAGGCTGCCTTTTTACTTTCTCGATAATGTCCTTCAAGGTGCAGAAGTTTTTAATTTTGAGGAGATCCCATTTATCTATTTTTTTTTTTGCTGCTCATGCTTTGGGTGTGAAGTTCATGAAACCATTT
Source organism: Tolypeutes matacus (assembly GCA_026826555.1). Taxonomy (NCBI): domain Eukaryota; kingdom Metazoa; phylum Chordata; class Mammalia; order Cingulata; family Chlamyphoridae; genus Tolypeutes; species Tolypeutes matacus. The sequence goes on from JAKSZT010054079.1 coordinate 1,118,520, forward strand.
CCTATTACAAGGTCCTGTAGGTGCCTCCCTACATTATCTTCCAAGGTCTTTATGGTCTTGGCTCTTATATTTAGATCTTTGATCCATCTTGAGTTGATTTTTGTGTAAAGTGTGAGATGATGTTCCTCTCTCATTCTTTTGGTTATGGATATCCAGTTCTCCAAGCACCATTTGTTGAAGAGGCCATTCTCTCCCAACTGAGTGGGCTTGGTGGCCTTGTTGAATATCAGATGACTGTATATGTGAGGATCTATATCGGAACTCTCAATTCGGTTCCATTGGTCAGTTTGTCTATCCTTGTGCCAATACCATGCAGTTTTGACCACTGTAGCTTTGTAGTATGTTTTAAAGTCAGGTAGTGGGAAGCGGCTGTGGCTCAATCAGTAGGGCTCCCGTTTACCATATGGGAGGCCCCGGGTTTGGTTCCCGGGGCCTCCTGGTGAAGGCAAGCCCGCCCACACGGCGTGGTTAGCTGACCCAGCGAGCACAAGCAGCAAGGGGGGGATAAATGAATAAATAAATAAAATCTTAAATAAATAAATAAAGTCTTTTTCAGTATGTCTTTGGCAACTCAGGGCCTCTGACCCTTCCAAATAAATTTTGTAGTTAGTTTTTTCAATTCATTAAAAAAATAGAGTGTTGGTTTTTATTGGGATTGCATTAAATCTGTAGATTAGTTTGGGTAGGATAGACATCTTGATGATGTTGTCTTCCTATCCATCAACAGGGAATATTCTTCCATTTGTTTAAGTCTTCTTTGATTGCCTTTAACAGTGTTGTGTAGTTTTCTGTATATAAGTCCTTTACATCTTTCATTAAATTTATTCCTAGGTATTTGATGCTTTTAATTGCTATTGTAAATGGTATTTTTTCTTGATTTCCTCTTCAGATTGCTCATTATTGGTGTACAGAAATGCTACTGACTTTTCAGCATTGATCTTATAGCCTGTGACTTTACTGAACTCCTTTATAAGTTCTAGAAGCTTTGTTGTAGATTTCTCAGGACTTTCTATGTATAGTATCATGTCATCAGCAAATAGTGAAAATTTTACTTCTTCCTTTCCAATTTGGATGTCTTTTATATCTTTTTATTGCCTCAGTGCTCAAGCAAGTACTTCTAAGACAATGTTAAATAGGAGTGGTGATAGTAGGCAATCTTGTCTTGTTCCCGACCTTAGAGGGAAAGCTTTTAGGATTTCACCATTGAAGATGATGTTAGCTGTGGGTTTTTCATACATATCCTTTATCATGTTCAGCAAGTTTCCTTCTATTCCTATCTTTTGCAGTGGTTTTATCAGGAAAGGGTGCTGTATTTTGTTGAATGCTTTTTCTGCATCTATAGAGATGATCACATGATTTTTTTCTTTCAATCTGTTTATGTGGTTTATTACATTGCTTCTAGTGAGTGTGTGAGTGTTCATTCTGTCATAATGTGTTGTTTCAGTGGGTGGAGACCACATGGTGAGCGGGAAGGAGTTGGACTCCCATCTTTGGGAGGACCAATTTGTTCAGAAATAGACAGGCAGGAGTCTCTCAAGAGCAAGGGCAGTTCCTGGTGGGGGACGGCAGACCAGTGTGTCAAGACCTCTTGTTGCATGTAACTGTGAATCTTGTCATCCAACAAGTCAAGCCAGGGGGTCATCGTTGGCCCCGGGGTGATGGGGGGAAGGAATAGAATAGATTAAACAGGGGGTATTTAGTGGTCAGTGGAAATCTTCATTACCATACAGAGATGGACACAGGACATGGTAAATATCATCAAAATTTATAAAAATGTATGGTCTAAAATATAAACCATAGTGTCAATGTTTAGTAGCTATGTTTCACTATTTGTATATCAGTTATAATAATGCTACCATCCACATATAAAAAGGTATTAATAAGGCAGGAGGGAGGAAAGGGAGAGGAGGTTGGGTATATGAGTCTTCTGTATTCTGTGTGTGACTTTGCTGTGACCTAAAACTTCTTGAAAAACAAAATGAAAAACAGTGAGACACTGGGGAATGAGAGGGGGAAGGTGCCATGGTGCAAATTGGACACCAGATATTGCAGTGATGAAAGGCAAAAGGTAAAAAAAAATTTTCATTTTTTAAATATCCCAATATTTTAGTTTTTTTAAAAAAATTTAATGTATTTTACCTCTTACATTTAAACTTACCATTATTATTTCATTTTCCTATAAATTGTATTCAGCTATTGTAGTGGCTTCTTCTTTGAAGAAGCTTTGGATCACAGAAGGGTTACAAATGGGGTGGGGGAGGATCGTTGGTGAGGGGTGTCAGGGATGGTGGATGCATGGGAGGAAGCTCACCTGAGCAAAAATATAAGGTACATAAAAATGTTCAAATGCTCAAGGGGCATTGTTACAGTGGGTGGAGAATCACTCAATAAATGAGAGAATACTGAATTCCCATCCTGGAGAGCTCTGCCTCATTCTCTAAGGGAGCAGCAACTGTCCCCCAGGTGTGGAGGTGGTGACTGGCTAAGGAGGATGATCCACAGATGGGCCCTTGATATTGATGACTGGCCTTATGAGTCTTTGCTCTTGAAATGGAAACTTAGCCTATTGTTATGGGGTGCCTAAGGGTTGTCTCCTGAGAGCCTCCTTGTTGCTCAAATGTGGCCTCTCTCTAAGGCAAACTCACCATATGAATGCATTACCATCCTCCCAGCATGGGACATGGCTCCCAGGGATGATTCTCCCTGGCACCGAGGGATTGCTACCAAGTGCCAACTGACAATGCAACTGGAAAAAGACCTTGAATAAAAGTGGGAAAAGGTAAAGACAAATGAGTTTATATGGCTAAGAGACTTCAAAATGAGTCGGGAGGTCATCTCAGAGCTAACGCTTACACACATCTCAGTGGGATCTCATAGAATTTCAAAGTGGATATCACCTCAAATAGTGGGGCTTCTGAGGGCTCTGGAGCCACCCAGGTCTTATGTCAGGGTGGATAGCTCCAGAGTTTGGTGCCTTGCCAGTGGGCCCTACTTTGGAGTTTGTGCTCTTGAGAGTGACAGAGTTGGACTCAACTATCTTCCTTGCACATGGCTCATCTGTCCCTTCTTTTTAAACTTATACTTGGTGCTGAGTTTGTAGGTGTACATTCAGAGACTTGAGTCTTTGGGCTGTCCGTGTGCCAGCTGGCCCAGAACCTCAGTAGAGCAGCAACTCCTACTCTACAGCTCATTGGACCCACCCAGGACAACTGGTGGGGAGATGATGATGGACAATGGCCATCCCAGGGAATGGAGAGAGCCTGCAGCTGCAGGCAGGATAATCCCATCCATCTTCCCCATGGGATATAAATCCCCTTTCAAATGGAGGTGGAGTGGACATCACTATCCCAGACTCTTCAGGATTGGGGGAAGAGCTATGGACTAGAGTGGACTTACTGGTATAGACATATTGTGTCTATATTGTGACTCAAGCAATGAAAGAAATTACAACATTGATGTGGAACCAGTAGCCACTGGAGGCTCTGGGGGCAGGGAGAGGGAAAAGCAGTTGTAATACAGGGGCTTTTTTGGGACTTGGGAATTGTCCTGAGTGACATTGCAATGACAGATATAGTCCATTTTATATCATCATATAACATGCAGAACTGTGTGGCAGAGTGTGGTCTGCAATGTGAACTATGGTCCATGCTTAATGGCAAAATCCCAGGATGTGTTTGTCAATTGCAATTAATGCGCTACACTAATGAAAGATGTTTGTGTGGGAGGGTGTGGGAGGTGTGGGAGGTGGGGCGTATGGGAATCCCTATCTTTTTTTGTGTGACATTTATGTAATCTAAGTATCTTTAAAAAAAAGTGTATGAAAATAAATAAAATATATATTGGCCCTATTTTACTTTTTTTATGTTTTTGTCTTCTTTGCTAAACTATAGCCTCTGCAAGGGAAATCCTTTTCAAGATTTAGTCTTCTCAATAAATAAATCATGCTCATGAGTGAACCCAAAAGGATTCATTGAGGCATGTGTGAGCTATCAAAATATTACTACAAAACAGTTTTATGATATTACTAAGAAAAATGAGGGATCATATATTTGATGTATTTTAAAATGTAACAGCATTGATTTATGTATTCTAATGCTATTAGCAAGAATTATTTATTTGTGTAACTACAGGATCTGAAATATCTTACTGGAATAGAACTTAAAAATGTCTTTCTCTGATTATGCCATTTACTTATTTACACAGCGCTTTGCCAAGAAAATCCTCTCCTGTCAAATCAAAGAACAAAGTCATTTCCAAATAGACTTAAAATAGAACTTTACCAATAATATTTTATGTGTATGACATTTGAGAAGTAATGAAGGGGAAAACTTTTTACTTCATTAAATTCATTAAATATAAATATTATAGATTAACATCAATGAAAGGAATACCCCATAAATAAGGTCAGGGGATTTATACACTGAATAGCATTGTGTATAAAGTAAATATATAAAATAAAAGTTGTTATAAATGTAAGGAAGGTTGAGAGAACCACAGTTACAGTAGGAGATTTTAGCACACCACAATCAGTCTATGGAAGATAAAACAAGAAAAAAGAAGATTCATTTATTCAATAAAATATTTATTGAGAATATACTATGTACCAGGAAATGGTATAGATACTTGTGTACACAATAGACATTGATCTTGTTCTCAAAGAATTTCCAATCTAAGAGAAATAAGAGACATCAAACAATTATCAACATGAATTTATAAGATTTTACTTGATTAATGATTATTACAAGAGAGAAGAACAAGGTGCCCTGTGAGTGAAGGATAGCAAGACTAAATAACTTAGTCTCAGAGTCACAGAAAGTTTACTTAGAGTAGTGAGTTTTAAACTGATACCTCAAGGTCAAGGAAGAATTATCTGGATGAAAATGCAGCACTAGAGTGTTCCAGGCAGAGGGAAGAGAAGGTATAAATATCTGGAAGTGAAAGGTAACATGGTGCATTTAAAAAATTTAAAGTTTTCCACTTACCAGGAATGTAGAGTAAAAAATTGCCATTCATATCAAGAGGTGGAGTCAATTTCTCCACTCCTTTGAATGTGGGTGGGAGCTGAGACTGCTTTGACCAATAGAATATGGAAGGAGCGACACTGTGCTAATTCCAAGAACAGGCATACCTCATTTTACTGTGCTTTGCCTTATTGTACTTTGCAGATAATGCATTTTCACAATTTGAAGATTTGTGACAACTCTGCATTGAGCAAGTCTGTTGGTGCCATTTTTCCAATAGCTTGTGCTCACATTTTGTCTCTGTGTCACATTTTGGTAATTCTCACAGTATTCAAAACTTCTTATATCTGTTATGGTGATGTGTTATCTGTGATTCTACTAATGCAATCTGGGGCACCATGAACAATATAAGACAGTGAGCTTCATCCATAAACGTGTGTGTGCTGACTGCTCTGCCGAGCAGCTGTTCCTCCATCCCTCACCCTCTCCTTAGGCCTCCTTATTCCCTGAGAAGCAACAATAGTGAAATAAGGCCAATTAATAACCCTACAATGGCCTCTAAGTGTTCAAGTGAAAGAAGAGTTGCATGTCTCTCACTTTAAATTAAAAGCTAGAAATGATTAAGTTTAGTGAGGAAAGCATGTCAAAAGCCAAGATAGGCTGAAAGCTACTAGGCCTTTTGCACCAAACAGCCAAGTTGTGAATGCAAAGGGAAAGTTCTTGGAGGAAATTAAAAGGGCTACTCCAGTGAACACACAAATGGTAAGAGAGAGAAAGAGCCTTATTGCAGATACGAAGAACGTTTTAGTTCTAGTTCTAGTTCTAGTTCTAGTTCTAGTTCTAGTTCTAGTTCTAGTTGTAGTGGTCAAACCAGCCACAATATTCCCCTAAGCTAAAATCTAATGGCCCTAACTCTGCTCAGTTCTATGAAGGCTGAGATAGGTTACGAAGCTGCAGAAAAGTTTCAAGCTAGTAGAGGTTGATTTATGAGGCTTAAAGAAGCTGTCTTCATTACACAAAAGTGCAAGATGAAGCAGCAAGTGCTCATGTAGAAACTGCAACAAGTCCAGAAGACCTAGCTAAGATAATTGGTGATGGTGGCTACACTAAACAACAGATATTCAATGTAGGTGAAACAGCCTTCTACTGGAAGAAGATGCTGTCTAAAATTTTCACAGCTAGAGAGAAGTCAATGCCTGGTTTCAAAGCTTCAATAGCCAGGCTGTCTCTCTTGTTAGGGGCTAATGCAGCTGATGGCTTTAAGTTGAAGCCAATGCTTATTTACTCTTCCAAAAGTTCTAAGGCCCTTAAGAATTATGCTAAATCTATTGTGCCTGTGCTTTATAAATGGAACAGCAAAGCCTAGATGACCACACACCTATTTACAAGATGGTTTTCTGAATATTTTAAGCCCACTGTTGAGACCTGCTCAGAAAAAATATATATTACTGCTCATTGACAATGCACCTAGTCACCCAAGAACTCTGATGGAAATGAACAATGAGATTAATGTTGGCATTAATGTTGGCATTAGGTTGGCACCTGGGATGTGGGTGCATTGTTAAACTTTGCTTTGGTCTACATAGGACATATGTAGCAGACAGAGAAATGTAGCAGTCAGTGGCTTAGATGAATTCTTTGGAGAGTATGTCCCAGAGGCCTTTCTGGAACTGAGTCCATAGTCCAAGGTCAGTGCATTCCCACTCCCGGCTAAGGTGCTCTAATCTCACAGCGGAGGAGAGGATCTGTCCTATCCCTACCTAGAACCAGCAGCTTATGTTGGTAGCTATCTGAATCTGGACAAGGCCACTGTATATGCAGCTGGCTGCTCTGGAACCAAAGGCACTTGGGAGCTGAGGCCTGCCCCGTCAGAGCAGAAGGACAGCCTTCCTATGTTACCTGCTTTAGTGGGCTGAATGGTACCCCCACTCTCCCCCATGCCCCTCCAAAAAGAAAAAATATGCCCAAGTCCTAACTCGTGGTGAATGTGCCCTTATTTAGAAAAAGTGTCTTTGTAGCTATAATTAACTTAAGGCTCTCAAGATGAGATTATCCTGGGTTACCCAGGTGGCCTTATTGTTTTTTAATACCCTTTTTAATTTTTTTAAAAAGATACTTAGCGTACGTAAATGTTATATTAAAAATACAAGGGAGTCCTACATTCCCCGCTCCCAACTCCTCCCACATTTTCCCACATTAACAACATCTTTCATTAGTGTGGCACATTTGTTACAATTGATGAACACATTCTGGAGCATTGCCACTAAGCACGGATTATAGTTTACATTGTAGTTTACACTCTCTCCCACACAATTTTGTAAGTTAAGACACGATATATCATGGCCTGTATCTGCCACTGCAATGTCATTCAGAACAATTCCCAAGTCCCCAAAATGCCCTCATATTACACCTGTTTTTCCATCTCCCTCCCCTCAGAACCTCCGGTGGCCACTGTTTCCACATCGGTGATAAAAGTTCGTCCATTGCTAGAATCACAATAAATCTATACTAAAATACCAGTAAATCCACTCTAGTCCATCATTCATTCCCCAATCCTGAGGATTCTGGGATGTTGATGCCCACTCCACCTCTATTTGAGAGGGGGCTTAGATACCATAGGGCAGATGGATGGAACTATCTTGCTTGCAGTTGCAGACTCTCTCTGTTCCTTGGGGTGGTCGTTATCCATCATCATCTCCTTGTTAGTTGTCCTGGGTGAGTCCAATGAACTGGCACATGGACAGCCCAAAGATTTAAGTCTCTTGGACATATAACTATCAACTCTAGCACTAACTATAGGTTCAAATAGAAGGGACAGAAGAGCCATGTGTAGGGAAACTATGCAAACAGAGGAGAACACATGGAGGAGAAGGCCATGTGAAGACAGAGCCAGAAATTGGAGAGAGGCATATACAAGCCAAGGGGCACCAAGGATTGCTGGCAGCCACCAGAGGCTAAGAAAGAGACACGGGAGGGATTCGCCCTCAGAACCTGCAGAAGGAACCAACCCTGCCATCGCCATTTTGGATTCCTGGTCTCCACAACTGTGAGAGAATACATTTCTGTTGTTTTAAGCCACTCAGTTTGTGGTCATTTGTAGGGCAGCTGTAGGAAATGAAAACACTTGAAAAGCATGAAATGAGGAAGGGGCCCACAATACCCATCCGTAAGCCTGTAGCACTTCTGCCTGGGGAAGGAATTTCTTTGGAAGTAGCAGAGGTTTGTAGGAGTTTTGGTAGAGTGAGTGAGTGATGTCTTTTATTTTGAGAGGCAGTGTGTAGAGAAGTTAAAACACTGACATTGGAGCCAGACTTCCTGAACCAAAAGCCTGGCTCTGCTCCTAATTAGCTATGTGAACTTGGGCAAGTTCCTTAATCTCTCCTTGCCTCCATTTCTTCATCTGCAAAATGGTGATAATAATGCTCACCTTGTAGGACTGGTGTGAATATTAAATTACTAATATATGTAGAATACATAAAATAATGCTTACAAAAATAAATATTGTTTTTAAATGTTTGTTCTGACTCAGTGCCTTCTGTTGCAGTTATATCTCTGCCACTAGAAGGCACTCTTTATTCTAGGGGCTTTATGGTACCTGCTAATGGTGGATACAGGATCCAGGGACTGAGGAGCCACGCACTGGAAAGCCCCCTGCTCTCCTCCTCAGCTGAGCAAAAACCCGTAATTGTTGCAGAATCAACCAAACACAGCCCAGGAAATGGGCAGGCTCGGTCCTGCCACAGAAGGACCCAGAAGCTAGAATTGTCATATCAAGCATTGGATAGTAAGTGGGGATATCCCAGGATATCTGTCTATCTTGGCTTTTGAGAAGGGAGTATGCAGTTACCCCAGGCCATGCCTCTGGAGCCAGCCAGAGAAAGGGCATTAGCAGGAAGTCCCTGTGGTTTCAAGGTGCGGAAAGACAGAACCAGTGTTTGAATCCTGGATGAGGGAGCTTGGAAAGTCAAGAAGAGCCTAAACGTCAAGTTTATGGAGTTAAGTGGAGAACGGGAACCAGAAACAAAGCAAGAGTCTGAAGGTAAGATCAGAGGGCAGGAGCAGTCACATTTAGGAGGAGTGTCTGAAGAGAAGGAACAGGAAGAAGCATTTCATAAGGGTCCTGCATTAGAAGATGCCTCCTAAGGTCACTGAGCTAACCCTCTCTCTGCCACTGCCATCCCTCCTCCCTTTGTGTGACCATCGTGAATGCCTGCGCTTAGTGGGTCCACATTGTTTGTCTCTCTCTGGAGATATGTTTCTATAGCCTTAGGAAGCCTGGCTGAATGCTGGCTCTCACCTCTTACCACATCATTCACTACACATTTTGCAGAAATCTGCCTGGTTCACACCTGGTTTCCTGGCTCACACCTGGTTTCCTGGCTCACACCTGGTT
>JAKSZT010054079.1:1127883-1175817 GCA_026826555.1 Tolypeutes matacus
CACCTGGTTTCCTGGCTCACACCTGGTTTCCTGGCTCACACCTGGTTGCTGTGGTTTCTACAGGAAGTGACTCCCATCTCAATGAATTTCATTAACGTGTGTTTCCTATGCCTTCACCTTCAAAAGGAGGGGAAGGCCATACTCTCTTCAAAGTGCCCAATACCCTCTCCAAACTATGAATGCTTCAGAGACAGTGTGGCAGGATAATTTCTTAAGAAATTAACAGGGATTTTGTTCTTCCTGATACACATATTTTTTTCTCACCATCCCAAGAAGGCAGTCAGGCCTTTGGGTTTCCTTGGCTTACGCTTTGGGTTTCTTTTTGAATTGCAGGGCCAAAGGCAGAGGGTGCATCAGAAAATTCCTACCTAGAACTTTTAATTTTTTTAAAATTTAATTTATTTATCCCCATCCCGCCCCCGCCCGCCCCCAGCCACCTGTGCTTGCTTTCTGCTCTCAGTCCATTTGCTGTGCATTCTTCTGTGTCTGCTTGTCTTCTCTTTAGGAGGCACCGGGAACTGATCCTGGGACCTCCGATATGGGAGAGAGGCACCCAATTGCTTGAGCTACCTACGCTCCCTCGAGTGTTGTGTCTCTCATTGTCTTTCCTCTGTGTCTCTTTTTTTGTTGCATCATCTCGTTGTGTCAGTTCATGGCACAGGCCAGCTCTCCGCAGCATGGGCCAGCTCTCTGCAGCACAGGCCAGCGCTTCACGGTGCCGGCCAGCTTCACCTGGAAGGAACCAAACCTGGAATCCCCCATATGGTAGATGGCAGCCCAATCACTTGAGCCACATCCCCTTCCCCCTACCTAGAACTTTTAAGTCTAGGCTCACAAGGATAGTGCAGCTGAATCACCCAAGGAGAGGGATTTTTGAGTGTGTCTGGAAAGTATTAATGTATTCAGCTCTCCAGGTGGAGGAAATGGTTCTGTTCCATGTCTCTCTCTTAACTTCTGGGAACTCTGACAATCCCTGACACTCCTTGGCTTGTAGATGCTTCACTCCAGTCTCTACCTCCGTCTTTACAGTGCCTTCTCCTCTGTGTGTTCTCCTCTTCTTTCTGTCCAATGGGTCCCTACTATTGGCTCAAAGGCCCACCCAGGTATCCCTAACCCTCTGGGGTAGCAATACCTGTGAGACAAACAGTAGTTATCAGTGATTGACATTGTGACATTGTGAAGCCAAAGGATTAGCCCCCGGGACTGAGGACCTGCCCCATCCTTGATGTTATTGCGTTTTGCAGTCCAGGAGTTTTGCAGTCTCCTCTGTGTGTGTTTGAGTGTGTGAGTGTGTGGTGGGAGATGTGGTCTGATTCTCAAGGCCCTACTAGAAGGTCCCACTTCCCCCAAGCAGCCCCACCCCTCACCTCAGCTGTGTGGGGAATTTTCCTCTTTAGTATTGTTCCTGTATTTGAGGCCTTTCCTCAGTAAGAGGGAACCTATAACACCCACTATTTGACTGGCCCAGCAGCTGAGGGAGCTGGGCCAAGAGCAGCCCTAATTGGGGAAATTTACTCTTGGTGGTTTCCTCTCCGTGTTTGGTGAAACAGCTACACCAGGAGCCATCTTTCCCTCAGGTAATTTTCTCTTTGGCTCAACTGCCAGGCAAAGCACATGGTGTGGTTGCTGCAGCCTCCTTCCTGGGGTCCTGCCTCGCTGCTGCCCCAGAGTCTCCTGCTGTCAGGGAAGCCACAGCACAAAGGTGACCCAAGCACACTGGGTCCCAAGAGTCCAGTCCACCCTTGCCTCCTGGCCTCTCACTCCAAATTAGGGGATGAACCACTCTTCCCAAGCCAGAAACATAGCACCTTTCATACAAAGGCAAAGATGAAATTAGCCCCAACACAGTATCTGTTCCCAATAGGTGCTACTTTCTCGTCAAATCTGATTGGACAGCTGAGGGAAATTTCATAGCCTCAAAGTCACAAAAGTGGTTTGGGGTAAGGAAAGTGGAGAAAGGCTGGTGACTACTGACCACAGGAGTCACAGCTATAGATTCACTCCTCGGGGCCACAGGCAGGACAGGTGGGAGAGAGGCAGATCCAGCCCCAGACCACCGAGAACAAGAGTTCACCTTCCTAGAGATGGGCCTGCATGCACAAGCACTGCTGGCGGTACTTTTTATAGGAAAAGGTTGACTTTCCACTGTTTTCACACAAGGAGTGGGAGGGAGGGGAATGGCTCAATGAAGAAGGCAGAGGTGGCTTTGAGAATAAAAGTTAAATCTCCCCATTGGAAGAGAGAGACAAGGGACCACAAAGGGAGGAAGGACAAAACCCTCGGGAAATAACCACAAAGAGTTAGATGCCCTCTAAAACAAAAGAAATCTCAGCATCCTCACAGCTGACCAGGGCCGAGCCTCCAGGCTTGGGGACCACAGCACACAGCAGGTGGTCAAAGAGTCAGTCCTTGAGCATCCTCAGTGAAGCAGCTTCCTGGTTTAGTTAAGATCATGAGGTTTAGAGGGAAATCCATTGATTCAAATCCTTCCTATGTCATTTTACTCATTCAATTTGTTCACCCAGAAAATATTTATTAAGCATCTATGTTGTGCCAGGATACACCAGCAAACAAAACAGACACGGATCCCCGTCCTTATGAAACTTGCATTCTAGTGGGTAGAAGACAGACAATAAGCAAGTAAACATAATAAAAAAGGAAATGATAAGGTGTGTTAGAAGAGGATAGATAAACACCATGGAGAAAAATGCTGCGTGAGCATGAGTGCAGGGGTGGGTGTAACTTTTTAAAATGGTGGCCAGGATTCACAGAAATTATATCAAACAAAGGACCTCATATCCAGGATATATAAAGGACTCTGACAAACGAACAATTAAAAGATAAACCCAGTTTTTAAAAATGGGCAAAAGACTTGAACAGACATTTCACAAAATAATGCAAATTAAAATCACAATGAGGTATCATTTCATACCCACTAGAATGGTTAGCATCAAAAGGATTAATACCACCAAATTCCAGTAAGGATATAGAGCAACTACAACTGTCATAAATTGCTGGTGCTACATCCACTTTGGAGAACTAGTTGGCTTTTTCTTTCTTATAAAGTTAAACACAAAACTATCCAGTGACCCAAAAATTCCACTCCTACGTATTTACACAAGAGAAATGAAAACATATGCTTACAGAAAGACTTGTACAAGAATATTCAATGCAGCCTCATTCATAACAGCAAAAACCTGGAAATAACCCAAATGTTCCTCAATAGGAGAATGGCTTTTAAAATGTGGCATATTCATATAATGAAGTACTACTCAATAATAAAAAGGAATGTAAACTATAATCCACACTTAGTGGCAATGCTCCAGTATGTGTTCATCACTTGTAACAAATGTACCACACTAATGAAGGATGTTGTTAATGTGGGAAAGTGTGGGTAGAGGAGGGAGTGGGGCACATGGAAATCCCCTACATTTTTTATGTAACATTTATGTAATTTAAGCATCTTTTTAAAAAAAGTTTTAAAAAAATAAAAAGGAATGAACTGCTGAAATAAACAACAATGTGGATGAATTTCAAAAATATTATGCTGAGCCAGACACAAGAGTACATACTATAAGATTATGCTTACATGAAGATACAGAACCGATCTAGAACAATAGAAATCAGAGCAGAAGTTCCCTTGGGGCACACAAGAAAACTTACTGTGGTTATAGGAATGTTCTATATCTTGATTAGTGATTACATGCTTGTATGAAATAGTAAAAACTCACTGTAATGAACACTTAAAAAATGGTGACCAGGGAAGACTCTGTTGAGGATGTTGACATTGGAGCAAAGGCTGGAAGAAGGTGAGAGAGTGAAAATATGGCTATTTGTGGGAAGGGCATCCTGAGGAGAGGGGACAACTAAGGCGGAGATATGCCTGGCATGCTCAAGAAAGAGCGAGGAGGCCAGAGTGGCCAGAGCAGAGGGTGCTAGGGGGAGAGCTCATCGGGGGCCAGGCCACCGAGGACCTAAGAGGGACCTTTGCTTGATATTGAGAGAGAAAGGGAGAGCATTGGAGGGGTTTCAGCTTAGGGGCATGTTCTGATTTTTTTTTTTTTTTTTTTAAAGATTTTATTTATTTATTCATTTATGCCCCCCTTGCTGCTTGTGCTCGCTGTGTCAGCTAACCACGCCGTGCGGGCGGGCTTGCCTTCACCAGGAGGCCCCGGGAACCGAACCCGGGGCCTCCCATATGGTAAACGGGAGCCCTACTGATTGAGCCACAGCTGCTTCCCAGCATGTTCTGATTTATAATCGTTAAGTTTCAAACAGATTCTTGTGTTATAGAAAGACTTTTAGGGGATGAGGGTGGAAGCAGGGCAACCTGTTAGGAGGCCGCTGCACTAAACCAAGTGAGAGCTGATGAGACTTGGAGCTGGGTGGTAGTGGTAGGGGTGGTGAAAAGCAGTAGGATCCTGGACAATTTTAGCATTCACTTGCTTGGTTGCTAGTGACCTTGGCGATGTCTCTTGACCTCTCCAACCCTCACTTTACTCCTCTGTAGATCAGTGGTAATTATACGTGTCTCAGAAGGTGATTGAGAACCTTAAATGAGATACTGTGTCTAAAGCACTTAGCTTGATGTCTGGTAGATAAGCACTTCATTCATTCACTTCATTCATTCTTTTAGTCACTCAACTAATATGTTTTGAGCACGAATGACATGCTAGGCACTGACAAGACTTTGGCAAAGAAAACATTGACAAGACATCTCTATGAGGAGCTTATATTTTAGAGCAGGGAAAACCAATAAGTAATCAAATAAAATAATTTTTTAGTGACAAAGGCTCTGAAAAAAATAAAACAGTTATGGACTAAAGAGTAATTAGGTAGGGGCAGGGCTGGGGGCAAGATGATTTTAGATAGCCAAGTCAAAGAGGGGAAGGCCTTTTGGAGAAGATGACATTTGAGCAAAAACCTGAATGATGAGAAGGAGCCAGCTATGCAAGGGTCTGGGAGGAATGTTCCAGACAGAGGGCCTAGCAATTGCAAAGGACTTTGAGTGAGAGTGAGTTTGGTTAGGGCTGGGACTAGGGTGAGGTGAATAAGGTCTGAGCAAGTGCGGGTAGGATCCTGTCTTTATTTTTTTAAAAAAATGGTATTTTGTTCATCATGGACTTTTGTGCACTAATTTTGATATTAGTATTAATATCCCATGAAAGTATTATTTATCAGGATTGTTGAATTTTTTTCACACCCCTTAAATTTTGTATCCCCTGGTGTGGCCCTTTGGACAGAGAGAAGCTGAATGAAACGCTATTGATATGGATGTTACTATTATGGATACTTTGTAGAAAAGTTGGGATGGGTTGGTAGGCAAGTCCTAGAATGCTGTGATTCCATGATTTGAGCATGAGGTCGGGAAATAATACCAGTATAAAGACCTCTCAAGAGTTCTTTTTTGGAAAAATCAAGAGCCCAGCTTATACTCAGAGGCTTTTGTCATTGACTAGTCTACCTGAAATTCCAAGTCCTCCAGCTTCTCTTTTCTTCTGAGGCCACATGGTTATAGGGATGCACCAGGGTCCTCTCCAAATTACTCCTGGTAGTGGGAGAACGTTGGTCCCTCAACTATGAGGTCCCTTCCAGCCAGTCCCTTCCAGGCCTACCCAGCCCTATGCTTCTCCACGCCTCAGGTGGCCTCCCTGTTCTACAGGGCTCTGTGGAGAATAAGAAGGCATGGTGTGAACTGCAAGGTTCTAGTAACTTATGAACATCTACCGGCTCCGGCAGGACCTCAGTTCCCGCTGAGAAGGAAATCCTCCTACCCTCTGTTCTATCAGCCCCCTCAAGAGAATCTGCCTGGGGTGTTGCAAATTTTTGGTTCCCTCAGGATTTACAGAGCTTCCGTTGGAGATCTAGACCACATCCCCTTTTGCTTTTGCCTCTTGTCTCATTCCCCCTGGCCCCCTCCCTTCACAGGGATTAGAAAGAAGCTGTTTTCTTCTCTCCTAATTTGTAGGAACATTTAGGGCTCCTAGCAGAATTCACACAAATAGCCACCCCCGACCCCACCCCCCCGTGGCTTTTGAGTTCCTCACTGTACTGGGGACACAAACATAAGACAGACATGGCCCCTCTCATAGGGCTGTCACAATCTGGTTGGGAAGATTGATGTAGCAATTACAATATCGTTGCTACGATGGGGGAGGAATAGGCACTGGAAGTGAGCAGAGGTGGGAGGGAAGAAAACCTAGAGCTTCTCGTCCTTTTACAACTATGGGAACGGGCTGCAGAGAGGCAAGGAGATTGTCCTCAGTCCCATAGTCCAAGAGCTCGGGCCTTCTAACTTCCAGGCTCAAGTTCTTTCTACTCCTTTTACTTCCTAGCCAAGAACTCACTCTGGAGCCCAGAAAATCTGTAAAGGGGAGGAGAACTCAAGGTGTTGGACATAAAAGCCTAAGGGATTTCTTGGGAAGCACTGGGTAGACTCCAGGCAAGAGCAGCTCTGCCCTCCCTGCTCATCTGGCTGTGCCAGGGATGGCCAGCCTGCAAGGGGAGAGGCCCAGCGCTGGCTGAAGCCTTAGGGAGCTTTCTTACTTTTTCTTTTCATGTTTCCTGCAGCAGCTCTACATTCAGGTATAGTGCTTAGTCTGCACGGTATTAGCTTTCCTAGAGTTGCTAGATTCCACACAGAGACCAGAGGTCTGTGATGGGCCTGTAAACAAAGAGCTTGTCCATACTGAGCAAATACAGTCAGTCCTCATTATTTGTGGATTCCCTATGTGTGGCACTTTCCTGGCCATTTGCAGAGCAGCAAAAAATTTGAGTAACCCCAGATGTACTTTCCCAGCTGAGGTTGAACAAGGCAACTCTCTGCTTTCTTGTTTCTGCACTCATACTGCAAACAATGTTTAAATGTTGCTCTAAAATGTTCTGAAGGCAATGGCACTGTTTCTTGTTGAGGTCTCTAAAAGCCTGGTGAAACATAGATCTTCCTAGGGAATCATTGTGAGCAAATTTAAGAAGGAAGCAAAAGATATTCAGGTGTCTTTAAAGAGAAACACACATCAAACAAAGTTATGTCTTGATGGGTTGGTGAGTAGTTGAGGCTCACAGGAACCTAACCATGTATTCTCAGTATTCACTGAGTCAGTGTTTGCGATGACTTTGTAGAACATAAATCTCCCAGTAACGGGAATTGGCTGTAATTCCTTAAACACTTCAGTTAAATCTCTCCCATTTGCAGTTTGCCCTTGCCCCTGAAGGGTACAGTCTCACATTTCTAGAAAGACCTACGATGTTTTGTACATTTCTACCTCAATAACTTATATTTCTGTGTGCCCATTACAGAACTGCAGCAGGAAAACCATCCTGGACCCTGCTGCTGGGAACCATAATTTCTGTTGAAGCTCAACCTTCTCTTTAGTGGTCTAATCTTATTAAGCAGCCTCCTCCTCACAAAAGCAGCTGTTCACAGGATGCCGGGCACGAGCTCAGGATTTAAGACCTAGAAAAAGGCACTGACCAGGAAAAGACGAAGGGCATTCTTGCCTTGCACCCAGAAAATAGCTGTGCATGCCAAGATTGGGGAAGAGGCCAAGAAATATCTTCCTCAGAGGCAATGTTATTTAAAGTTTCCCAGAACCTCTCTGTCCTAGAATAATGTTTTCCTTTCCTTAAATTGTTTAGTTACAGGTGAAAGCTGAGAGCAGGGGGCTGGCTGCTCGCAAACCAAGAAGATCTGGAATTACAGGCAGAACTTTCTGGCCTTGGATAGCTTTTGGTTTCCTTGTAACCTCAGGCTATCTAGGATGACCTAGTGACTTCTAGGAACTGCTCTGAACTGATTCCATTTTGCATTTTAGAGGCTCATGAGGCTGGCAGGAAAACAGGATTACTCGCTTCGCTGGGCTGGAAGGACCATCCAGACACACAGGTCAGAATCCAGCCACACACACATAGCACAGATTCTTCTCTCATACGCCAGAGAAACCTCAAATTCCATTCTTTTACGACAGCTCAAGCAATAAACATTCCTTAGGGAAAATCTAAATGTAAAGTATATCTGCCAACCAAGGTCCTCTAAGGGGAGGACCCTGCAAAATATCGAACCTCTTAAAGAACAGCTTGTTTTAGTTTGCTGAAAGCTGCTGGGAGCAATATCCAAGAAATGGGCTGGATTTTACAATAGGAATTTTTTAGGTTAAAAGCTTACAGTTCGGAGGCTGTCTCAGCAAAGGTCGGCTGCTGGCAATCCTGGACTCCTGCCACATGGCAAGGCACAATGGTGGCTCTGCCAGTCTCTGCCTTCTCCTCCAGCCTCACCTCTTCCCCGAGCTCAGCTGTGAGCAATCAGCAATGGCAGGACATACTGGTGGTGTCGGCTCGTCTCTCCTGGCTTCTCTCTGTCTCTGCGGCTTTTTAATCGTCCGTTTATAAAGGACTCCACCAAGAGGATTAAGACCCACCCTGGGTCCCCCAATCTAATCAAAGGCCCTTAACTGAAGCGATCTAATCAAGAGGTCCCATCTGCAATGGGTTTACCGGCACTGGAATGGGTTCATTTTAGGAACATGGTTTTCTGGGGTCCGCAAAAGACTCAAACCAGCACACAACTTGTGTAAATAGTATTGTTACTAAGAACCCAGCACATAATATGTCATTTTGATAAAAATAATATCCCCTAAAGCAGTGATTATTAATTCTGATGACATTAGGATCATCTAGGGAGCTTTGAAAAATACTGATGCCTGGGCCCTGCTCCTAGAGATTATGGTTTAATTGCTCAGAGGGTGGGGCCCAAGCAGCAGCAGTTTTAAAAGCTTCCCAGGTGAGTCTAGCATGTAGCCAGGGTTGAGAACATTTCTGCATCAGTTTCACATGGGGTTTTTGGTTAATTTTTTTCTTTTTAAAATTAGAGCAGTTGTAGGTTTACAGAAACATCATTCAGAACATATAGAGTTCCCATATATGTCATTTCTCCCCCACCAATTATAGTAGGGTTATTCTTCCTAATATTTAAAATTTCCTCCTGATTACAAAAGTAACATAACACTGTTACAACTAAAATAATGAATATTTAGTAAGCGCTTACCCTATGCCGAGTACTACTCCATGTAGTAACTCATTTAATCTTCACAACAACAATTATTACCCCCATTTTACAGAAGAGGAGACTGAGGCACAGAGAGATTAAGCTTATAGATGGTAGAGCAGAAATCCAACATATGCAATCTAGTTTCAAAGCTCTTACCAGCCTGTATATGACTCTCAAATTATAATTTCACATAATATTTCATATATATACACATATGTAAATATGTACATACATATATATATATAATTTTGACAAAATCATTTGGCAAAAGTAACATTCCAATTATAACTAGAACACTTAACACAACAGAAGTGTGAAGTCAGTGGGGAAAATAAGGGCTATTTCATCTAGCCACTAGGGAAAAGTGGTTGGCTAGTTTGGGAAAAATGTAATATTATATGTATATTATACTTTTTAAGGGAAATATTTTGTATATTGTTTTTGGAGCTCACTCCTCCCCCACCCCAAAAATGTATCTTGGCTTTTTCATCCGGCAATATAAATAGATCTACCCCCAATTTCTTAGGGAGAGGCAGGATAGTGGTCACATGCTTAGGCTTTTGGCATGAGACTAACTGTACTCAAGTGTCTGCTCCACCACTTCCTGGCTGTGTGACCTTGGGAAAATTAGTTAACCCTTCTGAAGTCAGAGTCCTCAATTGTAAAATCAAACATAATAATTATATTGCCTCTCTTACAGAGTTTTTCTAAGAATTAAAGGAGATCCAGTGTGAGTTATTCAGGGTTTGGTACTTTTAGAAAAGGATAGGTATTTCATGGTTATATTAGAATCTCTTCTTGAATCAGTTGTCCTAGAAATTAATCTATTTTCTGCAGATTTTTCCTCCCTCTCTCCCTCTCTTTCTTCTGCCCTCCCATCCTCCCTCCCTCCCTCTCTTACTTTCATGTATGTTTTTTGTATAGCTTTCACATTGGGTTTTCCTCTGCTTACTGTTTTTTCAGTGGAGACAGTTCTCAATTTCTTTGTCTATTGGGCATAATAATAGCAACTATGCCATGGGTTGTTGTGAAGATAAAATGATGTAGTAGCTATAAAGCACTTAGAACAGTGCCTGACATATAGGAAGTACTATATTTATTATTACTATAACTATTATAATTATTACTTTGCCATAAACCAGTGTAGCTGTGATGTCTTTGCCTTCCAAGCATTGAACTCTATTTGGAGCCTCCTACTGGCACATGAGCTGGATGCTGGTGGGATACATTCCAGTTTAATGCCTCAGTTTCCCGAGGATAGAAAGGAAGGAACTAAAGAATCCTACTCCTGGGAGCAACTCTACTGGTTTGGGACCTTATCCTTCTCTTAGCTGGAGGAAGCAGTGCCTGAGTCTCCATCCTTCTGTTTTATCCCACTTTAGTGGAAGTCTCATTAGGGAGATGCTGGTGGGAATTTTGTTTTGTGGGCTGGCACATATTTTTCCCCACAGTCACGTCTATTCTGTATTTCCCTAAAGACCTCACCCGTTCTGGTCAGAAGCAGTGTCAAATCACTTATCCAGTATTTCCTTCAGCCTTGTTGATGTTTTTTGGAGGAATGTACCCCAAATGGGATGTCCCACAACCCCCAATCCCTCTCCATATTGGAAGTAATAGTGGGACCCTCAGAACTCCATTCTCTACTGATCACAGCAGTACTCACCAAAATGAGGGTTGGTACCAATTTTCAGTTTGGAACAAACTGAATTGAATCTAGTCCATTTTCTCAATGTGCATGCTGTTGAGGACTTTCTAGCTTGAGAGCAGTTGAAGATCTCTTCTCTAATTTTGAATTTTTTGTTATTTTAATGAGTTCAGGCGGGAAGGGACCTTGTAAATGTGCATTTAAGCTCTCATTTTTCCCAGAAGTCTTCATCTTATATATTTTTAACAGGTTATTTCTTAAATTTCTTATGAACTCCATTTTTAATATGACACTCAGTCAACTGAGATCATTGCTTGAGTTTTTATCACTTAGCATGATTGCTTAAATCCCATATTCTGTGGCAAGCCCAGTGTCCTGCCTGATATGTTTGCAGATTCCTGGGAAGTTTATAGACTCCTGGTCACTTTCAACCCTAAATTCAAGATCCAGATCACTAAACACTCCTGTTCTCACTGACATTCTACTTCCTGGGGCTGTTCTCTCCATAACTCAGTTCCTTGTCTACAATTCCTCCCTGCCACCCAAGTCACCCCCCAAAAAACTTTACACAAGGCATTTTTTGGTATATAGTAGACTTGTCAGAAGGTTCAAGGTGATGGGCAGGATTGGGTTATGTAGCCAGCTTCCGGGGCCCACTCTCTCTGTTTCTCTACATTCTAGGTCCTTTCCCTCTTAGAATCTCCTGCCCAGTTCATTTCTCCTTATTCTACTGGGCACAATGATAATAATATTAATAATCTTGATAGTAAACATACATAAAATTGACTGTGTGCCAGGCACTTTTAAGACATTTTACACACATTAATCAGATAATCTTCACCACAAACCTGTGAAGAAACTTGTAATTAGCCACATTTTACAGATAAAAATCTTAAACACATCTAATTTGCTCTGGTTAAAAAAATGAATTGTGAGAAGAAAAACTGCCAGAGCCTTGGAAATGTTGTGTATTCCCTCCCTCCTTCTGGCCAGTTTCTGGGAGGTAGATTGAGCAAAATGGAGATCCATTTTCCCAAAGATATGAATGAAGTAATTTCTTTTGAAAGGCAAACAGATAGAGTCAGTTTAATTTTGCATAACTGCAAGGTGTCAGCTGGCACAGCCATTTTCTCAAGATTTAATACAATTTAAAGTCCCTGTTCTATAACTTGTGGAAATTAATGACTTTCCCCCAAATTTTGCAAATGTCTGGGGAACTTACATTCTCACGATTACCTCTGCTTTAAGATCGTGTTTCTGCTGAATAAGTTTAGCTTGCAGATGGTCTCACTGTAACAAACAATACAGACGTGGACACAGAACACAACCTTCCTCCGTCCCTGATGTCCCCTTCTTCCCCCACCTTGGTCTTCATTTGAGAGATGGATGATACTGAAAACTTACAGAGATGGAGTTTATGTTAAAGCTATAGTAGCAACTCAACATTGAATATTAAATATCTTCTTAAAAGCCCTTTTAGCTCTCCCACTACTGGAGATTTTTCATTGTCACTGGCCTCTATTTTTCATTTCCTCTTATCTCGTTTCTGTCATTCCATCTTAAGAGTCTAGAAGGTTTTCTTTTGCTCTCTTAAGGCCATAGACGTGTCTCTTTACCCTTTACCAACAGGCGCTAACCTTATAACCTAATGGCCCATGAGAGTATTTTTTAAAACAAAGAATGTTCCCTCCCTAAGATAAATTTTGAGAGAGCCTGTTGAAATTCTTTTCAACAATTTACATAATACTTTTCCTTTCTGTTACATTAAAACAAAGATTCAATGACTTCAGACAAATTTACAACTCTTGAGTCATGGCATAGATTCCTGTGCCCTGCTGTAGGCAAACTTACCCTTAGGTAAGAGAGTTTGTCTAGATTTTCTCCTTTGGGGCATATCCATTCTGCTCTGAATAGGTCAACATCATGACTAGGCCTTGTACATGGAGTGAAAGGGGGCAGAGAGGGAACTGGGAATTTTATATAACTTTTACAACTTTAGGTTACCTGTATTAAAAAGTTTATATATATATCATATATATGATACTATAACATAAATTAACATAGTATATATGTTTATGAATATGCATTAATGTTCTATCAATGAGATTGAATGAAAAGCCCAGGAAAGTCCTATGTCTATTTACTACTCAGCATATCTTATGTACTATATTTCAGTTACCTAGCCTGCTCAAACAAATACCACAAAATGGCTTGGGTTAACAATGGGAATTTATTTTCTTACATTTTTGAGGCTAAAAGAAAGTCCAAGTCAAGGCATCATCAAGGCAATGCTTTCTCCCTGAAGACTGGTGTTCTGGGGCTGGCTGCTGGTGATACTTGGTCCTTAGTTTGTCACATGGCAAGGCACATGGTGGTGTCTCTTGGTTTCTCCCTTCTTTTCTGGGTTCCATGAATTTCAGCTTCTGGATGCTTCCTCCGTGGATTTCTCTTTTTCATGTCTGAATTCATTCCATTGATAAAGGACTCCAGTAATAGGATTAAGACTCATCCTGATTGGGCTGGGACACACACATCTTAATTCAAGTAACCTCATCAAAAGGCACTACTTACAATAGGGTCACACCCACATGAAAGGATTAAATTTAAGAACAGATTTTTCTGGGGAACATACAGCTTCTATGCCCCACATTCTGGTCCCCCAAAATACACATTCTTTCTATGTGCAAAATACAGTCATTCCATCACAATATCTCAAAAGTCTTGAGTGATTTCAGTAACAATGTTTAGCACAAAGTCTCATCAAAATTGGTTATGGTTGTGGTCCATCCTGGTGCACAATTCACCCCCCATTTGGGGAGATTAACTAGAAAACAAGTTATCTGCTTCCAATATATAATGGAAGTACAGGCATAGGATAAACATTCCCATTCCAGAAGGGAGAAAACCAGGGTCATGGGTCCCAAACAATTCTGAAACCCAGCAGGGCTGGGCATTAGATTTCAAGGTCTGAGAGTCATATATAGAATGATGTTTGGCCCTCCAGGCCTGATGGAGTAGCAACGCCACACCTTCCAAGCACTTGCCCAGTGGACATGCTCTCCCAGAATACTGGGGTGAAGGCTCCACACTCTCTAAGCACTGGGGTGGCAACACTCTTTCTGAACAAGAGGGCTGAAGGCCTGCCTTCTCCTAGCACCAGAGTAGACTTTCCACACACACGGTGGGCCTGCTATCTTGGCCTGAGAAAATGTCTTCTGTCCAGACCTCCGCTTCCATGGGTCTGCCCTTGAAGCAATTCTTCCTTCAATTTGACCTTTTTCTGTCCCTTTTATTCCAGATTGGCAGTGATTCCATTTATACAAATCTTGAAAACAAAACTTGTTGGTTTTGCATGTAGTACACAGGGGTCTAAACCATCAGACAGTAGAACTTCCCACAGATCCTTCCTGGATAACTGCATTTCCAATCTGACTTCCCATGGAAATTGCTGACTGGTTCCATGTTCTGTTAAACATTCACATGGAACACTATTCTCTGGTGACTAGCTTTCCAAAAGTTCAGAATTTTCCAAACCATCAATTTCTGGTTTCTTTGTGCCCAGGGGTTCAGTTCTCAGCTTATCCATTTCCTCTCTCATTTTATCACAAGCTGCAAGGAGAAGCCAGGCTGCAGATCCTACATTTAGCTTGGAAATCTCCTGAACTAAATATCCAGGTTGATCGCTTTCAAGATCTATCTTCCATGCTAAATCAGAACTCAACTCTGCCACTGTAAGATAAGGATGGCCTTTCCTCAGTTTCCAATAACACACTCATCATTTTCATCTGAAGCCTCATTGGAAGTATTGTTAGCATCTCTATTTCTACCAACTATCTCTTCAAAGCACTCTAGGCCTTTTCTATCAAGCACCTCACAATTCTTCTAGCTTCTACCCATTACCCAATTCCAAAGCCATTTCCATATTTTTGGTGTTTGCAATAGCAGCACCCCACTCTCCTGGTACCAAAGTTGTATTAATCGAGGTTTTCTAGGGAAAAAGAACTGACAGGAGACATAAATATAAATATTATGAGATTTTTATAAGAATTGTCTCACTTGACTGTGGGGATGGGCAAGCACAAATTCCATACAACAGGCTGCAAGCTGAGTACTCTGATGGAAGTTTTCAATGAATTCCACAGGAGAAGCTGGCTGGCTAGAAACTCTCTCTTCTGACTGCTGAAATAATCACTTCTCCTTTTAAAGCCTTCAACTGATTGGAGGAGACTTATCTCATTGTTAAAGGCAATCTCCTCTGTTGATTGTGCATATAATCAGCCATAGATGTGATCAACTTACTGATGATTTAAGTCCATGAAATATCCTTACAGAAACAATCAGGTCACAGTAACAATCAGGCTTGACCAAACAACTGGACACCAAAACCTGGCCAAGTTGACACATGAACTTAACCATCACACATTATATGTGTAAACAATATTAAGTATATTATAAAGGTGGAAAAATGTTTGTATAATTTTTAAAATGACTTGGAATAGTTGGCTAACCATTTGGGAAAAATAAATATGGATCCCCTTTGTTCTTACTAGAAGAATATGTCAATGAGTATGTATATCCTGGAGTAAGAAAATCGCTTCTAATCATGACATTAAAGACACTAAAGTAGATTCAATGCCACACCAAAGCAATAACCATGGGACCTTAAGGAGCCTACAATGGGAATGAGCCTCAGCTAGAAATGGGAACAATCTAAAAGCTAAGGGCACACCACAGGACAAGGTAGAATTCTAGAGGAAAAAGGTAGAGGCAAAATTCACAAATGTCAACTGCTCAAGACCCCTGTATACACATACACTCTTATAGACTGTGGAAAGGCTAAAGAGAGACAGGCCATCAGTGTCCATTTTCAAGTACTGGCGGGGGTGGGGGAGATATGAAGGGAACCGAATATATTAGGCAGGGTTCTCCAGAGAAACAAAACCAGCAGGATATGTGTGTGTGTGTGTGTGTACACACACACATATATATACATATATACACAACTATTAAGCAATTTATTATAGAAATTGGCTCATGGGAACATGGGGATTAGCAAGTCTGAATTCTGTAGTGCTGGCAACAAGTTGGAAACTTGATGAAGGTGACAAATTGCCCAGGAGAAGTGCAAGATGGGAATTCCAATGAAGGTTATGATGAAATCCCCAGGAGAAGCTGGCTGAAGCAGAGATAGAAATTCTTCCTTCCCTTTCTCTCTCTGATTCCTGAAATCCAACTAATTGAATGAGTAGACACTTTTCACAGCTGAAAGCAATCTCTGTCATTGCTTTTGGATGTAATCATCTATAGGTACAATAAACTGACTAATGATTTAACTCCTTCTATGAAATACCCTCACAGAAACAATCAGGGCAGTCTTGCTTGTCCAAACAACTGGACATCGTAACCCAGCCAAGTTGACAAATGACATTAACCATCACACCAAGGGACACAAAGAGGGGAGTCAATGAGAAACCATTCACACTATTGGGGGCCAGTAGAAGACTTGGAGAAAACACCCCAGGAAAAAGAAAAGACTTTCAGATAAGACATGCCTTGCACTCTCATAGAAAAGAAAACATGTGACCTCCATGAAAAAAGAGATAACAGTGTAGAAATAAATCAACTAAATGAGATAAAACAAGGTTGCTGAAAGAGCTAAGAAAAGAAAGCAAGGACAAAATGTCATTTTAGAATTAAGACATATAACAGAAATAACAAATGGAGAAATAATTTATGTGCCAACTTAGCATGTGATGAGTACATCAAGCTTAAGAAAATCACATGAACTACAGAGGAAAAAACAAAGAAATAAAAACAATCAGAAGAAGATGGAAGAGAGGCAACAAAAAGCTAGAATTCCAATTTGACAGGCACTGTTCATTGTTGATCCAGTGGCTGTTCCAACCCCTTCCCCCTTCTTCCTTGCCTACCTCTTCTACAGAGGATAACAAAGCTAAATGCTCATATCTCGGCCTCCTCAGAAAGATGAACATCTTCAGACTTGGAAACATGTTGAAACTACTTTCATTGAGCAAAGCAAGTTGTGGAATTGTACAGAAAAAAAAAATCAATGTTATGGGCATGTATGTCTGTCTACAATAAAATAATACTGGAAGAAAGTCTATCAGACTGTTACTGGGGAATTCCAGGAAGATGGCAGACTAGTAAGACACAGGAATCTCTTCTCCAGAAAAATAGCTAGAGGACAAGCTGAAACAGCCCCGAAATAGATCTTCTAGGGCTTAGGACAGCAGGTGAAGGCTGCACACCACCCAGAAGAGAGAGGGACAAAAGAGGGAAATTGCGACAACAGAATCGTGAGTTGGAAGTAGCAGCTTCTGCTGCTGCCGGCACCCTCCCCCACACTCTTCAGAATTCTCAGGCCTCTGGGCCTGCGACCACAGACAAAGGGGGCTCCAGGGATGTACCACTCCCGGAAAGGGGAGAGAGAGGGACAGAGCCTTAGGCTGACTCAGGTTCTGACCTGAAATTTGGGCTGCAGAGCCCCACAGACCTTTCCACATGGTGGTTTGCCCTGGGAGCCTAGGAAGGACTGGAGAAATCCGACCATCGCAACCTCCCTCTCTTCTAGCCTGGACTAAATGTTAAGGACTCCATGGGAGAGGGGAGAGAGAGCCTGGGGCTGACCCTGCTTTTCACTGGCAGGTTTGTTCTGCCCTGTCCCGAGAGCCCTTCCAGGCCAGGTGGGGCTGCGCCATTGTTTGCCTTGGAGCCTGCAAGGGGCTAAAGATATACAAACCTCCCAATCTCCTCCTCTACTAACAGGGACTGATTGTTGAGGATTCAGAAGGGAGTGGAAATATTTCCTAGCTGGGAAAAGGGGGGTGCTACGAGAGAAGTCTGGAGAGCTGTTTCAGAAAGTTTGAATCACAGGGCTCTTAGCCCACAGACAGGAAGCTCTATCACATTGATCTGGTCTGTGTCACAACAAATACCCTCCAACCAGGCACTGAATTGAGAGCTTCCAATGAGCGCCAAATCCTGGCAGACCAAGGAAGTGCACATAAGAAAATTAATAAGTAAGAGAGGCTTTTCCTGGCCTCTATAGCCTCCCTGCCCTAGGCCCTAGGAAATGACTCTACAACCAATTACTGGGTCCAGTGCCCAGTTTTGAGCAATGAGCAGGACAATCCTAACAATCAAGGTTGAGCCAAAAATCAAAGAGATGTGGTAACTCACAGTCTCCTGCCACTAAATCCCCATAAAAGAGAAAGAGATTGAGCATCTGAATAAACTACCAGATGCCTAAGCACCAGCAAAAAATTATGAGCCATACTGAGAAAATAGAAGACATGGCCCAAGAAAAGGAATACAGCAAAGTCCCAGAAGAGATACAGAATTTGAGAGAACTAATCAGTGAGATGAGCACACATTTCCAAAATCAAATTAAAGAGATGAAAGAGAATATAGTTAAAGAGATCAATGACATCAAGAAGACATTGAGCGAACGCAAAGAAGAATTTGAAATCCTGAACAGAAAAGTAACAGAGTTCATGGGAATGAAAGACACAATAGGTGAAGTCAAAAATACATTTGAGGCATACAACAGCAGACTCAAAATGATAGAAGAAAGAATAAGTGACACAAAAGACAGAGCAGCTAAAATTGAAGAGAGAAAAGAACAGAGAGAGAAAAGAATGGGAAAAATTGAGCAGGGGCTCAGAGAGTTGAATGACAACACAAAATGCAAGAACATACGTGTCATGGGAGATCCAGAAGGAGAAGAGAAAGGAAAAGGGGCAGAAAGAGTATTTGAGGAAATAATAACTGAAAATTTCCCAACTCTCACAAAAGAAATGAACTTACATGTCCAAGAAGCACACTCACTGTACCCCAATGAGAATAAATCCAGATAGACCTATGCCAAGACACATATTATTCAGAATATCAAATGTGAAAGATAAAGAGAAAATTCTCAGAGCAGCGAGAGAGAAGCAAACGATCACGTACAAAGGACTTCCAGTAAGACTTAGTGCAGATTTCTCTTCAGAAAACATGGAGGCAAGAAGACAGTGGTATGATACAATTAGGAAACTGAAAGAGAAAAACTGCCAGCCGAGAATTCTTCATCCAGCAAAACTGTCCTTCAAATATGAAGGTGAATATAAAGTATTCACAAACAAACAGAAACTAAGAGAGTTTGCAAAAAAGAATCCACCTTTGCAGGAAATATTAAAGGAAGCCTTAGAACCTGAAAGAAAAAGACAGGAGAGAGAGGCTTGGAGGAGGGTATAGAAGAAAGAAAAGCAGAAAGGATAACCAAAAGAGTAAAAAGAGAGACAAAAATGAGATGACATATGAAAACCAAAGAATACAATGGAGGAAATAAATAGTGCATTTTCAGTAATATCATTGAATGTGAATGGATTAAATTCCCCAAACAAAAGATACAGGCTGACAGAATCGATAAAAAAACATGAGCCATCCATATGCTGCTTACAAGAAACGCACCTCAGACCCAAGGATACAAACCGGCTGAAAGTAAAAGGTTGGAAAAAGATACTCCACGCGAATAGTAAACAGAAAAGAGCAGGGGTAGCTATACTAATATCAGACAAAACAGACTTCAAATGCAAAAAAGTGATACGAGATGCGGAAGGCCATTATATATTAATAAAAGGGACGATCCTCCAGGAAGATATAACAGTCATAAATATCTACGCACCTAACCAGGGTGCCCCAAAATATATGAGACAAACTCTGGCAAAACTGAAAGGAGAAATAGACATTTCTACAATAATCGTCGGAGACTTCAACACCCCTCTCACATCATTAGATAGAACAACTAGACAGAAGATCAACAAGGAAACAGAGAACTTGAACAATATGATAAACAAGTTAGACCTAACAGACATATACAGAATATTGCATCCAAACTCAGCGGGTTATACATTCTCCTCAAGTGCCCATGGATCTTTCTCCAGGATAGACCACATGTTAGGTCACAATACAGCTCTCAATAAATATAAAAAGATTGAAATTATACAAAGCACCTTCTCAGATCATAATGGAACGAAACTAGAAATCAATAACAGACCGGAAAAAAGTAAATTTGCAAATGTGTGGAGACTGAACAACACACTCCTAAATATTCGGTGGGTCAAAGAAGAAATTGCAAGTGAAATCAGTAAATATATTGAGACAAATGAAAATGAGAACACAACGTATCAAAACTGATGGGATACAGCGAAGGCAGTCTTGAAAGGGAAATTTATAGCCCTAAATGCCTATATTAAAAAACAAGAAAGAGCTAAACTCAAAGATTTAACTGAACACCTTGAGAAACTAGAAAAAGAACAGCAAACCAATCCCAAAGCAAAAAGAAGGAAAGAAATAATAAAGATTAGAGCAGAAATAAATGAAAATGAGAGTAGAAAAACAATAGAGAAAATCAACAAAACCAAAAGCTGGTTTTTTGAGAAGATCAATAAAATTGACAAACCCCTCGCTAGACTAACAGAGAAAAAAAGAGAGAAGATGCAAATAAATACAATCAGAAATGAAAGGGGGGAAATTACAAATGACCTCACAGAAATAAAAAGAATCATAAGAGGATATTATGAGAAACTATATGCCAACAAACTAGACAACCTGGATGAAACGGACAAATTTCTAGAAACTCATAACCAACCTACACTGACACAACAAGAAATACAAGAACTTAACAAACCAATCACAATTAAGGAGGTTGAATCCGTCATAAAAAATCTCCCAGCAAAGAAAAGTCCAGGACCAGATGGCTTCACAGGTGAATTCTACCAAACATTTCTAAAAGAATTAACACCAATCCTGTTTAAACTCTTCCAAAAAATTGAAGAGGAGGGAAAATTACCCAACACATTTTATGAAGCCAACATCACCCTAATACCAAAGCCAGATAAAGATTCCACAAGAAAAGAAAATTACAGACCAATCTCTCTCATGAACATAGATGCAAAAATTCTCAACAAAATACTTGCAAATCGAATCCAACAGCATATCAAAAGACTTATACATCATGACCAAGTGGGATTTATTCCTGGTATGCAAGGCTGGTTCAACATAAGAAAATCAATCAATGTAATACACCACATTAGCAAATTGAAGGAAAAAACCCACATGATCATCTCAATAGATGCAGAAAAGGCATTCGACAAAATCCAACATCCTTTTTTGATAAAAATACTTCAAAAGATAGGAATAAAAGGAAAATTCCTCAATATGATAAAAGGCATATATGAAAAACTACAGCCAACATCATACTCAATGGGGAAAGGTTGAAAGCTTTCCCACTAAGATCAGGAACAAGATAAGGATGCCCACTGTCACCATTGTTATTCAACATTGTACTAGAAATTCTAGCTAGGGCAATTAGACAAGACAAAAAAATTAAAGGTGTCCAAATAGGAAAAGAGGAAGTAAAACTCTCACTGTTTGCGGATGACATGATCCTGTATTTAGAAAATCCTGAAGTATCCACAACAAAGCTACTTGAACTAATAAATGAGTTCAGCAAAGTGGCAGGATACAAGATCAACACGCAAAAATCAGTAATGTTTTTGTACACTAGTACTGAACAATCTGAGGAGGAAATCAGGTGAAAATTCCATTTTCAATAGCAACAAAAAGACTCAAATACCTAGGAGTTAATTTAACCAAAGAAGTAGAGGACCTATATGCAGAAAACTACAAAACAATGCTAAAAGAAATTTAAAAAGACCTAAACAAATGGAAAGACATTCCGTGTTCATGAATTGGAAGAATAAATATCGTGAAGATGTCAATCTTGCCCAAACTGTTTTATAGATTCAATGCAATACCAATCAAAATCCCAACAGCTTACTTTACAGAATTAGAGAAGGCAATTACCAAATTCATCTGGAAGGGTAAGTGCACCCAAATAGCCAAAAGTATTCTAAAAAAGAAGAGCAATGTGGGAGGAATTTCACTGCCTGACCTTGAAACATATTACAAAGCTGCAGTGGTCAAAACAGCCTGGTACTGACATAAAGATAGACATATCGATCAGTGGAATAGAATTGAGAATTCAGAAATATACCCTCACCTATACAGTCAACTGGTTTTTGACAAACCTACCAAGCCCACGCTAATGGGAAAAAACAGTCTCTTCACCAAATGGTGTTGGGAGAACTGGATATCTATAACCAAAAGAAGGAAAGAGGACCCCTATCTTACCCCCTATACAAAAATCAACTCAAAATGGATCAAAGATCTAAATATAAAAGCCAGGACCATAAAACTACTAGAAGAAAATATAGGGAAACATCTTCAAGACCTGTGGTAGGTGGTGGTTTCTTGGACCTCACACCCAAAGCTCGTGCAACAAAAGAAAAAGTAGATAAATGGGACCTCCTCAAAATTAAACACTTTTGCACCTCACAGGACTTTGTCAGAAGGGTGAAAAGGCAGCCAACTCAATGGGAAAAAATATTTGGAAATCACGTATCTGATAAGTATTTAATATCCAGGATATATAAAGAGATGTTACAACTCAACAATAAAAAGACAAATGACCCAATTAAAAAATGGGCCAAAGACTTGAATAGACATTTCTCCGAAGAAGAAATACAAATGGCAAAAAAACACATGAAGAAATGCTCAACATCACTCATGATTAGGGAAATGCAAATCAAAACTACAATGAGATATCATTGCACACCTATCAGAATGGCCACTATGAAAAAGACAGAGAACTACAAGTGTTGGAGAGGATGTGGAGAGATAGGAACACTTCTTCACTGTTGGTGGGAATGCAGGATGGTACAACCACTATGGAGGACTGTTTGGCAGTTCCTAAAGAAGTTGAATATAGACTTGCCACGTGACCCTGCAATACCACTACTGGGTATATACCCAGAAGAACTGAGAGCAGTGACACGAACAGACATCTGCACACCAATGTTCATAGCAACATTATTCACCATTGCCAAAAGTTGGAAACAACCCAGGTGTCCATCAACTGACAAATGGATAAACAAACGGTGGTCTATTCACATGATGGAATATTATGCAGCTATAAGAAGAAATGAAGTTGTAAAGCATATGACAACATAGATGAATCTGGAGGACATTATGTTGAGTGAAGCAAGCCAGACACAAAAGGACAAATACTGTATATATGCATTACTGTGAACCAAATATATTGTGTAATATATTGTTTGATTTAAAAAAATTTTTATATGTATCCATTGCATTTAATTGAGAAATGTATATATTTATTCATCTGTGTTTACTTCTTAGTTTTTAATTGTTTATATTTTCAACTATTAAATATACAAAATAAAGTTAAAAAATGTTAAAAAACAAAACAAAACTGGTGCTGAGGTTATTTCTGAGAGGATGGCTACACAAGGGAGTTTCATTTCTGCGTTATACATTTTGGTTTGAACACATTACTTGAAACATAATTTCTTTCTTCACAGGAATTTTTTTTTTTTTAATTTAGGTAAGATAAAAGAAAGAAAAGAGGTAAAACGAGTAATAGCCAACCCCTCTCTTGTGTGTGGCCACAAATTTGCCTCTGCACTGTCAATAATACAACTTGCACAAGTACATCTTGTTGGTTACAGTTTAATGTGTCCATGAGATAAAAGCACAGATCACTGATTAAGAGATATCTGCATGGGTTGGTACTGGGATCAGACAAGAATTCCCACGTATCCTCCCAAAGGGACACTCCAGGCACCCTTATAATTTAAACTGTGACCTGTTCCATGATGGTGGTTTTGAGATAAGCCCTTAGCATCGCAGTAAGTACAAGCAAAGGTAATTATCTGGAGCCAAGATCAAATTGTACTCTCCTCTTTGTCACACATCTCACCTGGCCTGCTTCACTTGTTTATATACCTGTCTGTTCTCTGCAGACATTTCAGTGTGCAACCCCAGTCGAAACAGAGCACGGATAAAGGTGGGCCTTATGGAGCTGAGGCCCTCTTCCCCTTCCTTGCCTCACCTGTGCATTGAGCAAACCCAAGGAGTGGTGTCTAGCACCAGCTCTGGAAAAACCCAATATTTACTCCACTAGTTTGAACTAGGAACAAGATATTGGGGGAGGAGGGTGTTTATTGCAGAGGGTAGGGAAAAAGAACGTGGACTTTTTTCCCCCAACTCTTATTGCGCACTCATTATATGTGAGTCATTATGTTAAGTGTTCTTCATTTATTATTCCCTTGGATCATTACAACAACCCTGTGAGGCAGATCCTATTATAATGCCCATTTCTATAAATTGGGCAACTGAGCTTAAACGAGGTTAAATGAGTTGGTCAGATCTCTCAGCGAGCGGAGGTGGAGCCAGGATTTGAAACCATGGAGCCTGGGTCTAGGCTGGTGCTGTCTCACCCACTATACCGTGTGCGAGAAGGCCTGACTTCAAGCTCCAGGGAGGCTAGTTATTAGATGAATGCCGTTAGGCAAATCTCTCCCTGACTTGAGGCCTAATTTCCTTTCTTGGTAGAGAGAGGGCCTTCACCTAGGTGTCCTTCAAGGGCCTTCTAGCTTAGACATGCCTTGCCTGGCCCCAAACCATCATTTTGGTGAATGATCTGGATGGAGGACTTCACCAGGAGACAGACCTTGGCTCGAGCACAGGATTTGCCTTAGTTTAGAGAAGGCACCTGTCTCCCAAGGATAGAGGTTGTTGCCAGGAAAGATGTGGTGCCTTTTTCTACAGGAGCTGCAGGAGTTGCCCCGGACTGTGACCCAATCAGAACCCTGCTAGAGTGTGATCTTGGGGAGCTTCCAGGCCCCTGCCTGCCTCCCCTTCCCTTCCCAGACCTACCCCTCCCTCTTCCCTTTGCTTCAATGCCATATTCTCAGCACTGTCTCACCCCTCAGTGGTGACAGTGGATACCAAAAGGATGACAGCTGCAACTCCAAACCATCAAGATCTGTCCCAGGCCCACCTGCTACAGGTATTGGGGCCAGAGAATTAGTGAAGGTCAGAGCCCCTATTAAAGAGCCATTTTTTAATGCTACATCCTTTCCAGGACCTGATCCCATAAAGAAGATGAGTTCACATTCACAGAACTGGGGGATCAGGACTTGAACCTGTGTCTGTGGGGGACACGATTCAAACCATAACAGATGACAACCGACATAACTTTGTT
The DNA here is from genome assembly GCA_026826555.1 of Tolypeutes matacus. NCBI lineage: Eukaryota > Metazoa > Chordata > Mammalia > Cingulata > Chlamyphoridae > Tolypeutes > Tolypeutes matacus. The sequence continues at coordinate 1,152,703 of JAKSZT010054079.1, forward strand.
AAAGAACTGGCCGGCCATTTTCTTTCTTTTCTTTTTTAAAAAATTTATATGTAAATGTGACTTCACTCCTGGCTCACCAAACTTCTGAGACTCCCACTGACCACAGCTGAAAGGCCAAATCCTGTGTGCTGGCATTTACAACCCTCCAAGGTCTGGCCTCGCAAACATTTCTCTTCTTAACTCACACCACTCCTTCTACCCCCACACCATGCTGTGCTTCATCCAAGCTGAACTTCATTCTTCTCTGTGGGTACCCAGTCTTATCACACCTCTGATCTTTTTGTTCACATGACTGTATCCTCTGTCTGAAATGCCACCCACGCTCTTCTTCATACATGTAAACAATTCATACTTTTCAAAGTCTAGCTCAAAGGTCCCTCCTCCTTGAGGCCACTCCTCAAAGTGGAAGTGGCCTTTTGCCCACTTCAGAGCTACCACTGCATCTTATCAATTTCCTTGAGGCACATTTCACTTCCTATCTCATCACATACCTACGTGGTAATCTAGCTGGACTGTGAACTACAAAGCAGGATTCCTGTCACATGAAGAATCTTTGATTCCCCACAGCACCTGAAACATACCAATGAGTAATAAACAGAGGGTACCTGAGTACAGAGCATGAATAATCGACTGTGTCAACCAGCTCTTGAGACTTTGAAGAAGGGAACATGGAAATGGAAGAGAACAGAGTTATACGAGGGAGTATATATGGTGGTGTGGAAATCAATTACGTAATGGTAGACACTCCATGGAGGCCACAAAGGTAAGGATTAAAAGGGGAAAGAAGCAGGTATCATGGTTGTTGGGAAGAATTGCAGACTGTCCACCCAGCTGACAGAAAGGGCAGGGCAAGATATGGCAGTGATAAAGGGCAGAATCTGCACAGTCCACTGCATTTTCATTCATATAAGACCAGACTAGGTGGTAAAGTCCTTGCTTTGCTTTGCTGATGGTTAGATGGTGGTGGAGAGGGGAAGGAGTTAAGAGAAGTGATGGTGGAAAAAGATCTTGACCAAAAGAGGGAAATATTAAATACAAATGAGTTTTTATAGCTAAGAGATTTCAAAGTGAGTTGGGAGGTCATTCCAGAGTTACGCTTATGCATGTCTTGGCAGGATTTCACTGACTGCCACAGCAGACAGTGCCTCAAACAGCAGGGCTCCTGAGGGTTCTAGAGACATCTGGACACTATAAGCAGGCAGACAAGTTCAGGAATTCTGCACCCTATCAGTGGGTCTTCTCCTCTGAAAGAAATAACACTCATTTTGAGCTAGAAAATGGGGTGGGTCTTGGGGTTGAGATGAAGTGGGACTTCTGCTCTCAGGGGCTGAGACACTGAGATTGTGGGGAAAAGTCATTTCAGGAAGAATAGATGGCTAATTTGAAAACTCCTGTTTCTGCCAGTGGACTAGACCAGGACAGAAATGCCTGCTATCAGGCTCTATAATGGTAGACGACAAGGAAGGAGGTGGTCTCAGATGGGTTAGTGTGTTCATTTTCTATAGTTGCTATAACACATTATCACAAAGTTAGTGGTTTAAAAAGACAAATGTATTATCTTACTGTTCAGGAGGGCAGGCATCCAAAGTGGATCTCGCTGGGCTAAGATCAGAGTGTTGACAGGGCAGTGTTGCCTCTGGGGGCTCTGGAGGAGAATCTGTTTTCTAGTCTTTTCAGCTTCTAGAGACCACCTGCATGTCTTGGCTCATGGCACTTTTCTCCATCTTCAAAGCCAGTGGCATAGCATTTTCCAGTCTCTTCTGCCTCCCTAGTCTACATTTAAAAGACCCTTGTGGGGGGCAGATGTGGCTCAAATGTTTGGGTGGCCATCTCCCATACGGAGGGACCTGGGTTCGATCCCTGGGAACTCCCGGTAAAATAAAGAAAAATATAGAAGGCATGCAGGCCGCCAGGCCCCGTAAGCGTGTGCACCATCAGGCCCCACATGCAAGCGAGGCCCTAGGTCCCACGCACTGGTGTGCCATCAAGCCCCACGAGCAGGTGAGCCCCCAGGCCCCATGTGTGGGTGCACCGCCAGGCCCTGTGAGCTGGACATGCCAGGCCCCACCAAGTCACACAGCAGGAAAGTGACACAAGGGAGAACCGAGAGGAGATGCGCCGAAAAACCAGAAACTAAGGTGGCACAGGTGGCAGAACGCCTCTCTCCCACATCGGAGGGTCCCAGGATCGAATCCCGGTGAAGACAGGAGGAGAAGGGTGAGAAGAGTGGGCAGGAAACAGACACAGAGAATTCACAGAGAATTACCTAGCGAATGGACATAAAACAGCAAAAATGGGGGGGGAGGGGTTAAAATGGATAAAAGTAAATAAATAAATAAATCTTTAAAAAATAAAATAAAATAAAAGACCCTTGTGGGGAAGCAGATGTGGCTCAAGTGATTGGGCTCCCATCTACCATATAGGAGGTCCAGGGTTTGGTTCCCAGGGACTCCCGGTGAAGGCAAGCTGGCCCGCACGGCAAGCTGGACCTAGTGGAGAGCTGGCCCATGAGGAGTGCTGGCCCGTGCAGGAGTGCTGGCCCAAGAGGAGAGCTGGCACAGCAAGATGATGCAACAAAAAGAGACACAGAGGAGAGACAATAAGAGAAGCAGCAGACCAGGGAGCTGAGGTGGTGCAAGAGACTGAGTGACTCTCTCCCACTCTGGAAGGTCCCAGGATTGGTTCCCAGTGCCGCCTAAAGAGAAGACAAGCAGACACAGAAGAACACACAGAGAATGGACACAGAGAACAGACAATGGGGAGAGGGGTAAATAAATAAATCTTTTAAAAATTAAAAAATAAAAGACCCTTGTGGCTATACTGGGTCTACCCAGATAATTCAGGATAATCTCCTCATTTTATGGTCAGCTCGTTAGCAAGCTTAATTCCACCTGAAACCTTAATTCCTTCTTTCCATGTAACATAAAATAATCACAGGTTCTGGGGATTAGGATGTGGACATCTTTGGGAGGCCATTATTCTGCCTAAGTCAGTTAGCAAACAAAGATGTCCACCATGAAAAGATGAGAAAGAATCCTTACCATTTATCATCCTTTTATCTTCCTGATTAAGTAGAAAGATCTTTAGATCCCAAAAAGAAGAATCACACTGGTTGTAATCAAAGCTCAGTATGGGTGGAGAGACAGTATGCGCTCAGGGCTCAGGGATCTGAATAGAATTAGGCATGCCCCAGGACACTGAAAGAATTTAGGTATGAGATTGCCAAACTGCTCATGGACGTTTTGGAGGATTTGTGGAGAATAGTAAAAGTGTTAGAAGTGGGCAAAACAGTGTAACACCCCCAAAAATAAATTTTTTTAGGAGGTACCGGGGAGATTGAACCCAGGACCTCATATATGCGAAGCAGGCACTCAACCACTGAGCTACACCTGCTCTCTGTGTACAAAATTTTTCATGGGAGAGGCTAGATCTCAACTATAGGTGAAGGAGTTTGCCATTGCTTTTGGAAATAATGTGAACAAAACCTTGAAAGAATGGTTCATATGCACTTAAAAGAGTACATTGCAATGATGTAGATGCAATGTGGGTTCACTGAGAGCAAATCCTATACAGATCTTACTTCCTCCTTTGACATGGTTTCTCCAGTCTAGAGGAGAGAAAAACACTGTGCACCACCAGACTAAATGTACTTCATGGAGCTTTTCTAAGGCAGAGACCACACATGGTTCATCTGCACATTATCTGTGGTATGCTGTGATGTGCACATCCCTGCCAACTCTGCTCAGTGACATCACATTGGTAACTTGAAATCTGCCGTGCTGGAAATAGTACGCAATGGATATCAACAAACACTACAAACCAGGGCTTCCCCGCACCCCCCCCCAGATCATTGGCTGTTAAACATTTACCAGCACAACACTGTACTACAAGGATCCAGTACAGTGCCACACAGCAGGTACGCAATAAACGTTGGCTGAAAAAGTAAATAACTTGAACAAGAAATTTGATGAAGCCTTCTGCAGCTGGATTGTGGTCAAGATAGAGACATCTTAGCTGGATGACAGTACAATAAATATTTTTTTAAAAATCAATGTCATCTTGGAGGGGATTTTTCTGAGAGTGGTTTATAGGGATAGAGTTCTGTCCTTGATCCAGCCAGTCTTGGGAAATCCTTGCAGCAACATGAAGGAAATGAGTCTGTTGTATGATACAAAGAGTTCTTCACCATCTGGAAAGGTGAGCCAAATCTGGCAATGTGCAATTCTACAGGGTACAAATGTCAAGTTCTATTCTTGGGTTAAGTGAGAACAAAACCAACAGAACAAACTATACAAGTATAGGATGGAAGGAGGTTGGGGGGACATGAACATAGCTTAGCAGCATGACAGGTAAAGGTGATAGTCTCACTACTCCAAACCGGCCAGATAATGATCAAAGCATTATGCTCAGATCCAGGCACCACACAGATAAACATTTAAATGAGAGTGACTCAGGTGATGGGAGATAGAAAACTTATCATGTAAGCCATTATAGAAGGAATTAGAGATTTTCCCTGAAGAAGAAAAGACTCAAAGGAGTATGAGGATAATACCAAATATTTGATTGTCTACCATATAGACAGGGCCATCACACTGCCCAACTCCAGGGGGCACTGTTTACATTGTAGCCTATTAGAAGGGCAAATCCCAGAGCTGTGCAGTGTGCAGTCTTCACAGCCAGAAGCAGTAATTCTGCGTGTGGACAAGAGATTGCTATTTCAAATGGTAGAAGTCACTGAGAATTATGTTTCAACTCAATTTCAGCAAGAACATCAATACTCCTGAAAAGGATTTCCTTTGCCTTGGATGGATTCAAAGCAGAGGCTGCATGGCCACATGTCTTGAAGGGGGGATAGGGCATCCTGGCAACAGGCAAGCAGAAGGAGCGGTTTTGTTGCATGACCTTTCACATTTTTTTCAACTCTGAGATTTACTGATCCCAGAGATAGGAACTACCATTTATGGAGCTTCTGCTAGCTCACAGCATTGTGTCAGGTATTTTATATATACCTGGTTTGATTTAATCTTCAAAACAACCCTACAAAATAGATATTATTATCCTTCAATTACAGATGAAGAAAATGAGACTCAGAGATTAATTATTTGCCCATGGGCATCCAACTACTAAGAGGCTTAGCCAGGATTTAAGTCTAGGAGTCTATAATTCCTTGATTCTTACTAGACCGCAGGGGATGAGGAGGAGAGTTAAGCCCTCCATGCACTTTTGGTGAACAGTATGACTCGTGTCAATACCAATATCACAGTCAGGGAGATTTGTGGGAGGAAACTCGCTGGAGAAAGCATGGAACCATGCCTGGGGGTGCTATTGACCTCCAGTGATGGCTGCACCCTGCAGATAAGACCTAATCCCTTGCTTTGACTACAAGAGTCTTGCCAGAGCTGACAAACCTGAGGCTGAAGTTACCCTCCACTCAATGGTGGAATGCCCAATCTGTGGGACCAGGCTCTTACCTAACCTGTGGTACCAGACTCTTACCTAATCTGTCAATCAGACTCTTGCCCTTTCCCTTGGGCTGCCATCATAAATTTACAAGCCCCTGGAGAAAATGAAGTTACTGACAGAAGCAGACACTGACTGAATTCTCCTCCTACTCAGATTAAAGGATGTGAGTCAGGAGTCCCTTTATTGCATCTCTCCACCTACTACTCTGAACCTCAGGTGTTGATGGCTACTCCGTGGTCTACAATCAGCCCCTGGATTACTAGCACAGAACCAGTGACAGGCTGGAGCCAGTTCCTGGGAGCTATCAAGGGCTGACGTGTGTGATCTTTGACTCATCCATCCATTGCCCAACGAATTGGCACCACAAAGCTTGGGTGTTCACAGTGTGTCACCACATGCCAGAGCCACACCTCCCCATTGCAGGAATAGCTTGCCTGGCTGGCTCCTGAAGCATCAGAAGATATTTGTTGACATGGGTAGAATCAATGTCCTTTCTATTACATAAGGAGCTGTATGATGGCTGCCATTTCCTACTTGCCATTAATGAATTCTTCAGTGTGAGAATTTGATTCTGGGCTGAGGTCTTGTCCTGTGCAATTACTTTGAATTTCTCAGGAGCCACTCCTGTTGACAATGATTTGCACTCACACTTAGGATTAAAGTCTACTTATTATCAGAGGGTGAGCACAGCTGGAATTACAGTTGGGCCTCTCAAAGGCACAATTTATTTTTGGCCTTGTTATCCCTGCCATCCAGGCACTCTAGACCCCAGCACCCAACATTATTCTCTTCCAACCCCTGCTCTCTTTTTTGCCATGTCAGGAAATTTATGACACAATCATAAAACTTATCACAGCAGATAAAATAAAGCACAGAAACCCCTACATAATGCAGCCAAGTCCAGGTGCTCTTTCGGCCAATTGCCATTCCTCCCTTGAAAGAAGGGCTATTGTAATGCATGGTAGGAACAGTGGGAACGAAATCAGTAAAAGGCACTGCTTATCTTTATATCTCCAGAAGACTCTAGTATTCCCTCAGAATTCATCAAGCTCAGAACTTTCTGAATATGGCAAGATGAAATGTGGAGAATGACTGAAGGAGGACTATAGTCCACACTGGGGAAAAAACCCACTGTTAAATTCTGTCTCCAGCTACTCTCCTCTTCAGATGGTGCCGGTGACTGTCCCAAAGCAGAGGGGTAGTTTAGGTCTAATTCTCTGAAGACATCCCTTGACTGCCCTTGTCAAACAGTGCGACCTGCACTGGGATGTCTGCTTCTTTCTACAGGACCTTATTCCTAAAAGTCATCTGCCTGCATATGTTGAAGGTACAGTGTCTGGATGCCGAGTCTGGGAATAACTGAGGCTGGTTCTCTGAATCTCTAACCTAGGGGCCCTGAGTCTGTGCTCTGCAAAGACCTTTCCCCTCTAGAGGCTGTACTCATTACAGATTGTGGTGACAAAAAAAAAAAAAAAAAAGGAGTTTAACACCTCTCTGGCTAGAGGAGTCTCCTCTTGCTGGAAATGAGATCTGAAAATGACTTCCCCATTTGCTCAATGCTCTGGCATTTCTTATGCAATAATATTAAATGCCTCTTTGGCAGTAATAACTTGATATATTGTTTTCAAATCATTTCTTGCCCAATATCTCATATTACGTGGTCACAACCTTCTTTTCCTCTCTCATTCATCAGAAAGGTAGAATAGTTTGAGCTGGTGAATAGTTTGAGTTCTCTAGCTGCAAGCTGTGAGGGACATAGTGAGGTGCTGAGTTGCTCTGTTGGAGAAATCAGGGGAAGGTTTGATGGGGAGATATGTCATCTACCGACCTATTCCTGATTGAAGCAGGCTGTTGGCTACAACGCAAGTCATCTTATAAGATGCCAGGCAGCAGAGAATGCCAAAGAATAATTTGTCCTCATTAGAGCCATCCTTGATGGATACTCCCTGAAAGAAAGAGATTTAAAATAAAGTTTGCTACATGTAAGAATATATCTGTAAATTCCTAGAAGTGGAACTGTTACATCAAAAGGCATATGTACTTCCAGTTTTCTTAAGAGGCTGTACCAATTCATATTTCCAACAGCAGTGTATGGGATTTGCTGGTTTCCCCATACCTTTATTAAACTTTGGCAATTTTATAGGTGAAAAAAATACAATAAACTTTGCTCCTGGCTGTGGAAAAGCCATCCTTTTAGCACTGGAGAGTGTTTGGGAGAAGGAGACTTGGATTCTGCAGATGTTTTCTAGGGGTTTGTTCATACCACTCCAGGGTCCTGAAGAAAGAAGAGGGTAGAAGAGAGGAAGGCAAGGAGGGAGAAGAGAAGAGAGTGCAGAGGACAAAAGAGAGGTGAGAAGGGAGAGGAGGTAGGGTAGCAGTAGTTTGGGGCAAATCAGGGAGTGGCTAGAGATCATAGTTCCTAGCTAATCAGGAGCATTCCTGTCCTCCCCCACGTGGCCTCCCTCCCCTCTCTGCCACAGACATTTCCACCCAGCTGCTCCACCTTCTTGGGGCAGGGAGTTATGCTCTGGGCACTTAATCATGTCTGATGGCATCACATCATGTCTACTGGCATATGTCAGTCTCAGGCCTCAAGACAGACACTAGGCATGGATGCCCCAAGAAGTGCTTGCTTGGTGTGCCAGAAACAAAAGAGGGGTTAGGGTACAGAGCAAAGTTTCTTGACCTGTGTCTCTGATTATTTGGCATGGAGAAATGACTACAGTGAGTTCTGGGCTAATCAAAAAGCCTCAGGTCTACTACCTGAGGGGAGGGGTGTGGCAAAAGCTATTCATCACAAAGTTTAAATACTAATTAATATGGTTTGTACAGAATGCAGTTGTCAGTAGAAAAGCTAGTCTGTTTGCCTCTTTTTGTTCACAGAAGCACATCTAGATTATCCTGAGTGAAGAGGGTTTATGAAGCTACACGGTATAAGGAAGAATGATCTCTTGGCCACACAGCCAGGTCTCTGGTGAACCCGTGGACACCTCAATTGCTGGCCTGCCCATGGCCTGGTTCACTGTTTGGTAATTGGAGTCTGTACAGGATCCAATGTGGATCTAGCAACAACTCAATAACAGGAGAAGCTGATTGCTACTCTAGAGCTTCACCATCATTTTAACCCAAGTTCTCCAACTTTTCTTCTACTGTCCACATCTCTGCCTTCGAAATGCTCTTTATTCTCCCCCTGATGTCACACTATCTGCTCACTCATAACTTCAGCTTTTGCCCCTCCTATCAATTGTTCAATGCCTGATTTCTCATATTCAAAAATCCTCAAAAATCCAGAATCTAATTGCGTCAGTTACCAGAGTCCCTGTTACCCAGTCTATAGACTAGCCCAGAGGCTGGCTGGCTTTGAGTCAGATCCCAGTCAGTTATGCACAGGCTGGAAGATTGCAAGGTGTCAGCAAGGGACCTTTATGTAAGAGACCCTTAGAAGGGATCATGAATATGGGACTGAGGTTATCAGACTTCTCCAGGACAACCAGACTGAATGTCTGGGTTCAAATTCCACTCCACTACTTTCATAAGTCCTTGAAAAATCGACCTGTTGTGTACTGAGGTGGTGTGTTGTACATGATCTCTAGGGTCCTTTACAGCCCTGACAATCAAATTTGGTGATTCTGTCAGTTTCCAAATACCACAGCTACTCTTCCAGGCTACTGGTCTTCCTTCCTATATGATTGCCACCTCTACCTACAATTCTAGATCTGACAGCAAAGACCAGCATGTCTACCTTAGGATATTTGGGGGAGAATAAATTTTCTTCTATCTCTCATCAGAATGGATTATTCTTTTGGCTCAGCTGATGGCTCCTGATAGACTAAGAGGATGTAGCAACATGGGGAGGCACAATGTCAAGAGAGAGGAATACTTAGCCCCCATTCCTTCACTGCCCTGGAGAGGAGGAAAAGTTATGGACAGACACTTCCAGCCCCTCTGTCCATCCCACAGTCCTCTCTGGGGGAGGAAAAGTGACTAACTGGCATAGCAAGAAAGGGAATTTTCTCTTTTGAAGAAAGCCAACTCTCAGCAAACTCAGGTTTTCTGCTCCTCTATGCAGCAAACTTACCAGAACATGTTCCACCCCCTAGGGAGAGAGGATTACAACCCTGAAGAATACATACTAGGAAGTCTGCTTCTGGCTGGGAAGGTCAAGCCATGGTCTTGGATCCAGCTTTATCAGCCATAAAGTGCGTATTTCATCTTGATCCACATAACTCCTGTGATTATGTTTCAATTGCTTTGGAAGCTGGGAGCAGGAAGGAGGATTATGGTTAATTAGCACCACCTCATTTCCCAATACACTGTTATCCTTGGCCCTGAAGTTTGAGAAAGCCCTATACATGAGGACAGAATAGGGGCATCCCAAAGCAGCCTAAGGGATGAAAGAGGACACCGTACAGAGATCGGGCTTCCTGCTGGGAAAGCTCCAGGCCCATGGTCCCTCTATCCAGAAACATCTCCCTGCCTCATTTTCCTCTGTTGCTCAATAAAGAATATTTGAACTCAATCCCCAGCTCTGCTGGTAACTAGTTGCATAACCTTTTACAAGTGAATTCACCTCAGTTTCCCCCATCTTTAAAATGGCCTAATGATACCTACCTCAGAATGAAAATTTCGTTTAGTGAGAAAACAATGGGAATGATGTTTCAAACTGTACAACTGGGAGTTGTTGCTGCCACCACCCTAGGAGTGTGCACACGGTGCTCTCCTTACCCAGCCACCTCTCTTGGCGGTTTCCTGTTGGTCCCAGTGGTCCTTAGCTGGAAGTGGAAAAGGTGCAGTAGTTCTCTCTGTAGCATTGCTAAGTTTCCTGTGGGCCCCTTGGTAAGGAGCAAGAGGAGAACCGGGGCCTTAGCCAGGCCCAGTGGGGTTAAATTAGCCTGGCGGGTGGGAACTCTGAGTGCAGCAGGGAGTCGGCTTACCAGAACCCCTGGTGGCTCTCATCATCTGTAAAATGACATAATCATTCCAACCTCATCAGGCTCTTGAAAGGAATAAATAGACTCATGCATTTGGCACATGGTTAGATAGTCAAATGTTACTTCTCTTCTTTTCCATTTAACACTGAATAAGATGCTTCCCCTCATTGATGTTTCTTAGAGAAATAACGTGCTTTGCAGAAGTTCATTTCTAAGAACCTCACAACAAAGAAAGTTCAGCAAATAACAAGGTATCCCTGAGGAGATACTGTCATGCAACATGAGGAAAGATAAGTTTTTTCAGTCAAACCACAGAAAAAGGATTGGTAGTGTATTAGTCAGCCAAAGGGGGTGCTGAAGCAAAGTACCAGAACTTGTTGGCTCTTTTTTTTTTTTTAAGATTTATTTATTTATTTATTTCTCCTCTTCCCCACCCCCATCCCCCATTGTTTTTGCACTCGCTGTCTGCTCTCTGTGTCCATTTGCTGTGTGTTCTACTGTGTCTGCTTGTATTCTCTTTAGGCAGCACTGGGAACCGATCCTGGGACCTTCCGAGTGGGAGAGAGGTGCTCAATTTCTTGCGCCACCTCAGCTCCCTGGTCTGCTGCATCTCTTATTGTCTCTCCTCTGTGTCTCTTTTTGTTGCAACATCTTGCTGTGCCAGCTCTCCTCTTGGGCCAACACTCCTGCATGGGCCAGTATTCCTGCCCAGGCCAGCACTCCTGCACAGGCCAGAAGTCTGCGCGGGCCAGCTTGCCTTCACCAAGAGGCCCTGGGAATCGAACACTGGGCCTCCTATATGGTACACGAGAGCCCCATCGCTTGAACCTTATCCGCTTCCCTCTGTTGGCTTTTATAAAGAATATTTATTTGAGATAGAAGCTTACAGTCACAAGGCCCTAAAGAGTCCAATTCAAGGTACCATAAGCTGTACTTTCTCACCCAAAGTCTGTTGCTACTACGTATTGACGCAAGATGGCAGCTGATGTCTACAAGGGTTCAGCCTTCCTCTTTCCTCTTAGGGCTCCATAGTCCCAGCTTCTTCTGATCTCAGCTGTAGCCTAGCATAAGACTCATCTCTCTCCTTGGGGCTCGTTTCTTTCTGGGCTCAGCTACTGTGGTCTCTTCACAAAGTCAGCTGTAGACTATCAGGCTCATCTCTCTCTCTCTGGGGCCTCTGCTGTGTGTAATGAGCTGTCTCTCTTCCTCCGTGTCCTTCTCTGTGTCTGCTTCTCTGTGCATCCACTTCCGTGTGAGAGTCTGTTTAATAAGCCCACCAAGGGGGCTGGGATTCAACACTGGGTTGCACTCTAATGAGGTGATTGAACCAAAGCCTAATCTTAACATAATTTAATCAGCTGTCTCAGCTGAATCTAATACAATCACGCCCAGAGGAACAGACCAGTTTACAAACATAATCTCTCTCTTTGGAATTCATAAATAATCTCAAACTGCCATAGGTAGTGACTTTTAATATATTAAAATTGTGATAAGAAAGCTGTGTGAGTCCTTTGCCACCAGTCCAACCAGGAATGAGACCTCTTTTCATCACCACTACCCCTCATCTTGTCCAAGTCTCATGATCTCCACCTAGACTAGTGCAAGGGACTCTGGACTGGCCTCCCTGTCTCAAGTTCCTCCTTCTTAATAAATTCTTCCTACTCTTGCCAGTTTAATTTTCCTGAAGCCCAGCTCTGATTATATCACTTCCTTCTTCAGAACCTGCAGTGGTTCCACAATGACACTTTTAGACTTGCTTTGTAGTCTTCCTTCTCATGCATCCCTCCACCCTTTCAAATGGAATTAGTACCTATATGTAACAGGCAGGGTTGCCAGTTGCAAGCCACAGAAGCTGTCTCTGGAGACTGGGTAGTTTGCAGACTAATTCAGAAGACCAGAGAATCAGGCATAGCCCTACGTTTCCAGTGGTCCCAAACCACACCACAGAACTAGCCTGATGAGAAAAATACCACAGTTGTTGTCCCTAAGCACCGACTAGATGCTGTGCTTTTCACTCCTGCCTCTTCTGCATCAGAAATTCAACCTTATTACAACTGTTTCTCCTACTAGTACCTGTACCATTTCTGCACCAAGAACTCAATCTGGTGGGCCCTGAAAGCCAGATAGTTCTGCCATCCTATTTATTTGCCATATAGTACTGTTGCCTTATGTTGCTCACTTCTAAATCAATGTATCCAATGGGTGAGCCTAATTAATGGAGTCTGAGCCACATTTCTAGGTTCCACCAGTTGCCAGGAAAGCTGGGAAAGAGAGGGTTGTGGGTTTTTGTTGTTGTTGTTGTTGTTGTTGTTTTGTTTTGTTTTACTGTGGGGTTGAGGTGGGATTTATAAGGTGGCAAATTCCTAAAACAGCAAAGATGTTCAAAAACTCTTGGACTGCCAGAAAATGTGACAAATATAAAGTCCACCCTTTTGATGTCCAAGATTAACATATACCCTTCTTCTGTACTCAAGTTTAACAGTAGTTTTCCTGGCTGAGGTGATGCAACTATCCCTAAAATGAAAACAGACTTATTCTCTGTTCCCATAAAAGGACAACTCAAGGTCACATCAATTAGCACATCCAGTTTCTAATCCAGGATCTCTGGGTGAGGTACATTCTTTTTCTACTTCCATCTGGATCCTGTCTTTGTACCTTTTAACCTGTGGACTATATGTAAAGATAACCACCAGCACCTCAACCCTCTATATAAATTAGTAGGAGAATAGGAAAGGAGGAAAAGGAAAATTAATTAAATATATATACATACACACACACACACACACACACATATTTGACACAAGAAGGAAAAGTACAAATACATCTTATAGCCTTTTCTCCCCACATTTCTGAGAATCTTCCAGGAATGTGACATTGACTTTAGCTTAGGTGGGGAAGCCCTAGAACTATGCTGTCCAATACTGTGGCCATTAGCCACATGTAGCTACTGAGCACGTCAAATATGGTTAGTCCTCACTGAGCTGTTCCCTAAGTATCAAATATATACCATGTTTTGAAGTCCTAGCTTTAAAAAAAGACATGAAATATCTCATTATTAAGTTTTGTATTGATTATATTTTGAAATGGTTACTCTTTTGGATATATTGGGTTAAATAAAATATATTATTAAAATTAATTTCACTCTTTTTACTTTTTTTTTTTAAAAATGTGACCACTAGAAGATTTAAAATGAAGTATTTTGCTCACCTTATATTTCTACTGAACAGCACTGATTTAAAGGTTCTAATTTGATTTTATTACCATAATAACCCTCATGACAGAATTTAAAAAACCAATTTGGAAATTATGCCAGTTGCTGGATTCATCTATTCCAGCTATACACGCAACTACCAGATGGTTCTGGGGTTGATTCGAATCAAAGCATTTATAACCTAACCCTCAGGAGGCTGCCGCTGCCTGGTAGGTGGTCCCCGGTGGCATTCTAGTTTCCGTTGTCTCAAAGTCAGAGGTTTGGACATTTTCTTTCCCAAGTGTGTGTTTATCCTGATAACTGTCAGTCTCTTTGGAGGAGGCAAGAAGGAAGAGGAATATTATGGACCTATAATGTTATCACAGAGTCTTTTCTTAAAAGTCCCCACCCTTCCTCTCATTTAAGGGACGCAGAGTCTCTGAACTGAATCAGACCTGGGAGCAGAGTGATGAAGCAGGGTTCTCAATTGTGGCGGCTCAAGCAAGGCTTCTTTCCACCAGACTTGGAGGTTTTTGGCTGCATAAGTCAAGTAAAACCTTGTGGTGGGCTGCCCATCTGTTTCAATCCTAGAGCTTCTAGTCCCTTAATTAGACGTCTCCAGAGAGTCAGGCCATTCAGATGAGCACTTTGGTACCTTTGTCAATTACGATCATCTTAGATCCTAGGCCTCTGCTGGTCAAGTGCTGATCCCCTCTCCCTCGCTGAAATCGGGGAGACTATTTCAGCTGCAGCCCCTCCCATCTGCATCCCTGGCCTACAAGTGCTTTTCAGTGGTTCTGGTTCTCCCAGAACCAATGCAAACCAAGTCTCAATGGCTTGAGAATGGTGTGATCTTCATCCTTATTGAGGCTGGGGGTGGATTTTCATCCAAAATCTCTGGCAAGAATATCATGTTGAAAAACCTAGCCTAATCTTTATTTACATTCCTTTCTCTTGGTCAAGCCCTCTTTCTCACACATATTCTCCAAAGTTTTGCTGATCAGCAAAGACAAAAATAATAGTAATCACAGACTTAAAATTCCTTTGGTGAATTAGCTTTCTTCCTGATTCTGAGTCCCTGGGGACCCACTGGAGTATAATTCTGGTTATAAGCCTAGAGACAGTCAGAGGTGGTAAGGACGGGGCATGAAGAGAATTGGCTTCTTGCAAAGTGACTTCCTCTAGCACGTTCATTGTGAGTTCTCCTACAGAGAAGGCGGAGGAGGAGATGTGTGCGCTGGAAAGAGACCTTCAGTGGGATTCCCATGAATCCCACCACATCATTTCTTGGGGTCATACTTCTTTCTGATCCATGCCATAACTTTTGCAATAGACTTGATGAGATCATGAATTCAACTGAGATTTTAATTCAACATGCTGTAGAATCAAACACTGAGTATTAAGGAGCAGCAAGGAGAGCAAAACTGTCATCAAACCCAAGAGCAAGTAGCAGACAGGAACTGGAAGACAAAGTCATTAAGACCGGGAGCCAGTAATATTCAGGAACAGACCAGAGACATATCTGCTGGAGAGATCAAGTGAAGGTAGGTGAAGTGAGGCTGATGTGGACTTTTCTTGGGTGCCAGCCTCCTGGGGCTTTGAGCTGTCAGACCCTCATAAAGTAAGGCTTAGGGTCAGTGTGAAACAAGGAAGAAATCCCCCTGTAGGCAATGAGTAGGTTGTAAATGATGCATTCTCATATGACCTGTACAAAAGGGAAAAGGAAAGTTTTTAGCCACACTTAGGTCACTGGTGTGGGGATGTTTGTTTCCACAAACGAAACTCCTCGTTAGAATTAGAGCAGCACCCTTCCTGCTTGTCCCTCTGCCTTTGAGCTCCTTCTCTCTAATTCACCCTCCACAGAGCAGCCAGCTAATCTTTCTAACAAACAAAACCTTCAATGGCTCCCCACTGCCTTCAGGATGATCAGGCTTTCAAGGCTCTGCAGCTTTGGCCCCACTCACCTCCACATCCCCATCTCCCTGTCCCCACCCCCATCTCTACCCCCATTCTCAATCCTCCAGCTTCCCAATTACACTGAACTTCATCCAGCGCTCTGTAGCAGAGGAAAGCACAGCCTTCTCATGAGGGCAGATTCTATAAAAGGGGAGGCCATAATAACAAGCTTTCTGCTAGTCCTTTGTACTACTAAGGAAGAGCCTGTTCCTTTTGTTCAACAGAGCATCTTGGTGGGTTTTGAATCTGCACAGGGGGAACCTGGAGCTAAATTTGGAAGCTGTAGTTAATTTGCCCTGTATAAAGTGTGAGAGAATTCGGGGAGGGAAAGGAAAAGGGTGAGGAGTTGGGAATGTATAGAAAGGAAACAGCCATGTTAAAAAATAAATAAAAAAGGAGGTAGGGGAAGCAGATGTGGCTCAACCAGTTGGGCACCCACCTACCACATGGGAGGTCCCAGGTTTGGATCCCAGGGCCTCCTAAAAAGAAGACAAGCAGATGCCGCCTCTGGCTGCAACAAACAGATTCCATAAGCCAGCAGACGCTGCAGCCTGTGAGGAGCAGATGAGGCTCAGGCCGTTGGGCATTTGCCTTTCATTTGGGAGGTCTCGTGTTCGGTTCCCCGGTTCGTCCTGGGTAAGGTGAGCAAACAATGAGCAGACAGACGAGAGAATCATCAGGGAGGGAGTGGATAAATAAAGAAAAATAAAGTGAATAAAATAAATCTGTAAAAAAAAATAATACCTCAATAAAGCAAGTCGCATGAATTTAAAAAAAAAAAAAATGAGGGGGACCCACCGCCAGCAAGAATTCGTCAGTGGATGAACAGGCTTTTAAGCACAGGGATGTCTAAGGAGCCCTTTTCTTTGGTATGCACTGTGGAATGGCATTGAGCCCTTCGCTCACAACTCTTAAACCTCATCAAGACTTGGAACCACTTTTTTAAAAAATAAAATTTTATCAAAGTATATCATTCATACATGAACATACATAAGCAATAAGTGTATAGCAAAAGATGTGAGCTTACAAAACAGACATGCTTCTCATCATACAGCGCTCCCATGTATCACCCCACACCAACACCTTGCATTGTTGTAAAACATTTCTTACAAACTATGAAATAGCATCATCAAAATATTACTAACTGCAACCCATTTCTTACATTTGTTGTATTCCCCCTGCCCCAACCCACCCGATTATTAACACTCTGTGTTAGTATTATACATTTATTATAGTTCATGAGAGAACATCCTCATATTTGTCCTGTTCACCACAATCCATCTTCTATCACTGGATTCTCTGTGTTATACAGCTCCAAGTTTTGTACAAGCCATTCAAAGCGTACACTCAATGGCTCTCATTTTCATCACAGAGTTGTGCTGTCAACACCTTGGTCAATTTTAGATAGTTTTCATTACTCCAGAAGGAAAAATCTCATACCCCCTTATACCTGCCCCCATGGTTGTCTCTTAGAATTGATATATCTTCTTTGCCATTGCTCCAAAAATATTACAGTAATTACTGTTAACTATATCCATAAGTTACATTAGCTGTAATTTTCCCATGTGTCACCATATTCTCAACACTTTGTAAAAGAACATTCTTATATTTATACTATTACCCACAATCTTCTTTCACCACTGAAAGCACTATGTTATACATACCCTAGATTATTCTCTAGTTTTCTTTCAATTGACATTTCTGTTGGAACCACTTTTACTTTTCCATTTTCTTCTTTCCCACCCCCATTCCTAGGTTTTGAGATAGCTTGGAATTTTAGCTAAAGCTATCAGTGTCTAACTATGTTTCATCGTCTCTCTTTTTTTTTTTTTAGGTACTGGGGCTGGGGTTTGAACCCAGAAACTCATATGTGGGAAGCCGGCACTCAGTCACTGAGCCACATCAGCTCCCCATCATGTTTTAAGAATTCTTATTATTGCATGTCATGCTAGCATCATCCATCTAGATTATGAGTATTACAATCTTCATACCTCACCACTGTTTTCTTTCTTTTTTTTTTTTTTTTACCGGGAGGTCCTGGGGATCGAACCCCGGTCCCTCCATATGGGAGACAGATGCCAATCATTTGAGCCACATCTGTCCCCCCACTGTTTTCTTATACTCTTTGTCTTCCTCTGGGCTGAGATTTTTGTCTGGGGTTATTTTCTTGAGTACATTTTTGACTACTTACTTCAGATGGGTACATGGGTGGCGTACTTTCTAAGGTCCTATAATCCAAAAATGCCTTCTTTTTTGCCTCCACATAATAATAATGGTTAGATATGATTTTCAAATGACTGTTCATTTTTAAAAATAGTCTATAAATATGGCCTAATTCCTTTTCCTTTGTTAACTTTTTTCCCCCTGGCTGATGAGTGTTAAATTTATTAAGTCTCCACCTAATCTTTCTTCTATATCTCATATCTGTGTACATTTCTAAGCATTATTAAATGTTTTGTGTTCACTTTTTTTCCCTCTGTGTTGTGGGAATCCTCCAAAACCTAACTTGGTTCTCAGAAATAATAGTTCTCTATAATTTCTACAATGAACTTCTAAAGTTTAGGTCCATAATTTCTTTTATTATGCTCTAATTACATCTGAATAAAAAGTCCTCATATGTTTTTTCCCCTCATTATGATTTTTGTTTGTTTGTTTTTAATTTATTGAAGTATATCACTCATACATGAACATACATAAACAATAAGTGTATAGTAATAGATGTGAACTTACAAAACAAACATACATAACATCATACAGGGCTCTCATACCTCACCATACCACCCTACCACAACCTTGCATTGTTGTGAAACATTTTAAACTAATGATTAAAGAGCATCCTCAAAATATTGCTAATAACCAAAGTATTTTCCCTCAACCCACTCTATTATTATTATTTTTATATCATTTATATATGAACATACATAAACAATAAGTGTATAGTAAAAGTTGTGGACTTAAAAAGCAAACATTCATAACATCATATAGGAGACCCACACATCAACCACCACCAACACCTTGCATTGCTGTGAGACATTTGTTACAAATTATGAAATATTGTCAAAATGTTACTACTAATTATAGTCTTTATCTTACATTTGGTGTATTTCCCCCAACCCACCTTATTATTATTTTTTAAATATATTTTTATAACAGAAGCTGTAAACTTAGAAAACAATCATGCACATGTGCAGAATTCCCAAACAACACCCCTCTATCAACACACCACACTGTGATGGAACATTTGTTACAGATAATGAGATAATATCATCCGATTATTACCAGGTCCACAGTGTACATTTGGCACACATTTTCCATACTCCCCTATTATCAACACAGTACATCTCTGGCATAGATGCAAGAATATTACATTATCACTGTTAACCACACTCCATAGGTGACTCCAGTTTTATTTTTCCCATGCTTCTCCACATTCCCACCATCCTACAGAACTGATATACACCTGCTCTAGCTCACAAAGGACACTCTTGCATCTGTACCTTCAACCACTATTCTCATCAACCTCTGGGTTTACTGTGCTATTCAGTCCCTAGATTATTTTCTAGCTTTCTGTCAATTGGCATTTACATCCCTAGACTACCATTTTCAGCCACATCCCCATTTATAAACCAGCTGTTACTCACTATAATGTACAGAGTTGTCACCATCAACTCTGTACATTTCCACACTTTCACAGTAAAGCTAATTAAAACTTCTACATACATTAAATATGAATAGTCCATCTCAGTCCTCCTCTTATCTCCTTTAAGAATCCAACACCTACCACCAGGTCTTGAAGATATTTTCCTACATTTTCTTCTAGAACCTTTATGGTTCTTGCTTTTATATTTAGTTTTTTTTATTCATTTTGAGTTAATTTTTGTATAAAGTGTGAGATAGGGATCCTCTTTCCTTATTTTGTTATGGATATCCAATTTTCTCAGCACCATTTGTTGAATGGACTGTTCTGCCCAAGCTGGGTGGGTTTGACAAACTAGTCAAAAATCACTTGAACATAGATGTGAGGGTCTGTTTTTTAACCATCAATTTGGTTCCATTGGTCTATGTGTCTGTCTTTATGACAGGACCATGCTGTTTTTACCACTGCAGCTAGGTAATATGATTTAAAGCCCAGAAATGAGAGTCTTCCAACTTTGTTTTTCCTTTTTAAGATGTTTCTGGCTATTCAGGACCCCTTACCCTTCCAAATAAATTTGATAATCTTGTTTTCCACTTATTTAAAAAATGCTGATGGAATTTTATCAGGATTGCATTGAATCTGTATATCAATTTGAGTAGAATTGACAACTTAATGATATCTAGTCTTTCAATCCATTAGCATGGAATGTTCTTCTAATTATTTAGGTCTTTTAAAAATTTCTTTTAACAATGAGCTGCAGTTTTCTGAATACAAGTGCTTTACATTGCTGGTTAAGTTTATTCCTGAATATTTTGGGTTTTATCTGTCATATTTTATTTTCACCACCCTTTTGACACTTTTAGTTACTTTTATTGGTATAATCTTCATTTCTAGACTCTCTTCCAGGCCCCTCTCTCCTGTCTTTTCTTTTCAGGCTGTAGCACACTCTTTAGTAGTTCCTGCAAAGCAGTTCTCTTGGTTACAAACTCCCTCAGTTTCTGTTTATCTGTGAATATTCTAAACTCACCCTCATTTTTGAAAGACAATCTTGACAGATATAAGATTCTTGACTGGAAGTTTTTCTCTTGCAGTATCTTAAATATATCATACCACTGTCTTCTTGCTTCCATGGTTTCTGGTGAGAAATCAGCACTTAATCTTAGTGGGTATCTCTTATATATTATGCATTTCTTTTCTCTTGCTGCTCTCAGAATTCTCTCTTTGTCTTTGGTATTTGACATTCTGATTAGTATGCATCTTAGAGTTGGTCTACTTGGATTTTTTCACATGGAAGTACGTTGTGCTTCTTGGACATGGACATCTATGTCCTTCAATAGGGTTGGGAAATTTTCTACCATTATTTCTTCAAATATTCCTTCCGCCCCTTTTCCCTTTTCTTCTCCTTCTGGGACACCCATGACACATATGTTTGCACGTCTCTTGCTGTCATTTAGATCCCTGAGAACTTGTTCAAGTTTTTTCAATCTTTTCTTCATCTGTTCTTTTGTATGTTCACTTTCAGAGGCCATTTCTTCAAGTTCACCAATCATTTCTTCTGCCTCCTCAAATCTGCTATTATATGATTCCAGTGTATTTTTAATTTCATTTATTGCACCTTTAATTCCCATAAGATCTGCCATTCTTCTATGTATGCTTTCAAATTTCTCTTTGTGTTCATCCAAAGTCTTCTTAATATCCTTAATTTCTTTAGCCATCTCATTGAATTTATTAAGGAGACTGGTGTGAACATCTATGATTAGTTGTCTCAACTCCTTTATGTCATCTGAAGGCTTATCTTGTTCCTTTAACTGGGCCATATTTTCCTGTTTCTTGGTGTGGATTGTAATTTTTTATTGGTGTCTTGGCCTCTGGCTTACTAGAGCACTTATTCTGGGTGCAGTTTTTCTCTTTAGTTTAGTGCTTACTGCCCTTTCTCCCTTGCTGGTTGTGTAGTAGGAGCCAAGGAAGTAGTTGGTGCTATAATCTGTGGAGGCTCAAGCTACCCTCATTGCCCCAAGGACCAGTGAAGCTTCTCCCAACGTTCTCCTTTGCCCGGGGTAGGGACAGAGCCACAGCTATGTGGAATATCCAACTCATGCAGGCCTAGACTGTAGTTGCCCAGAGAGAATGATGAAGCTTCATGTCCCTTTTCCTCTGCCTGGGGCAGGGATGGAGCTGCAGGTGTGGGCAGCAATCTATGCAGTGCAGGTCCAAGATGACCACAGTTGCCCTTGTAGACTTCCGATTATTCAGTCTGTGGCAGCTAAATGTACCTGCAATTACCTGGATAGGCTGTTGCAGGGCCCCCCAGCTTCCTTCCTGCTAGAGGTGGGGCTGAAGCCTAGGCTAGGGCTGCAGGCCAATCTGGGTGAAAGAAACCGGTCTCTACCGTCACTGTGATTTTCAGTCAGCCCAGCTTCCCCTCATGCTGGGGGTGGAGTCAAAATGGCGGCTACCAGCCTCCTTCTGACTTGGACACGCTCAAACTTTAGCTGTTCTTAGGGTTATAGTTTAGCCAGCCGAATTTACTAATCAGTAGCTGACATTGGTGGCCAACTGTCTCTTCTTCCCCTGTTTTTGGGAAATGGAGCTTCCAATTCCTGCCACAGAATAGCTCCTGGGGTGGCTTGCGCTGCCAAAGTAGGATGATCACCGGCCTCCACGGCGTGGCCTATAATTTCCCTGAGAGGCTGGCGCAGCTCCGCCCAGCTTCCTCCCTGCCCGAGGTGGGCCTGAAAAGTACAGGTTCCCTCATTTGTAATGGGCCTAATAATTTTCCAAGTCAGCCACTGAAATCTCTTAAGCAGTGATGGGCATGGGCCAGCAGTAACTGGGATAAAAAGCCAGGGCTTTTCTGTTGTCGCTTTTAGGGGTGGGGTCTCTGTTCTCAGAGGAAAGAAAGCTAAACTTTCTCTTTGGTGCCACTGGCATCAGCAGAATCTATCAGTTTTTCCCAAAGATGGTCACAGCAAGATGGCTAGAACCGGATCCTCATCCTAGATGTCAAGCAATGAGCTTTGAACTGTGTCTAGATTCTTCATTTGGTGGTTGAGTGGTGCTAGCTGGGCAGGGGCGGTGGTGGTGGTGGTGGTGGGTAGAACGGACCGAGAATAAGAAGTGACTCTGTAGGTTGCCATTTTCTCAAAATTCCCTAAGGGTGGACAAGTGCCTCACTGCTGGCCTGAATCAGCGGGACTCTAAGGGACACAGACTGCTTCCTACCTTCACAGCTTTGGTTCAATCTCATTAGACACTGCAATGGTACACCTCCATACATTTTTTCCCCTCCATGAAAATAACATAAAACTTTTAAGTTGCAGCCACCCTGGTGTTTTCATTTGCTAAAAGCTGTAGAGGCAATATACCAGAAATGGGTTGGCTTTTACAATGGGGATTTATTCATTTAAAAGCTTACAGTTGTGAGACTGTGAAAATGTCTAGATCAAGGCCTCAGGCTCCTTAGACAACTCCAGGTCTCATTTCTTTCAGCTTCCTGATTTCTGCGGCTTCCTCTCTCACCTTCCGGGGGCCTCTCTCCATGCCTCTGTGCTCCACTGATTTCAGCCTCTGGTGTCCAGGACCCTCTCTGTCAGCCTCTGGGTGTTTCTCTCTGAGCTCCTGTGTGTCTCTGAACCACCCCCAGCAACTCTGTTCATATTCATTCATTTATAAAGGACTCTAGTAAGATGATTAAGACCCACCCTGGATCATGCATTACTGAAGTAATTACTGAACCCATCTAAATAGGTTCACTCCCATGGGAATAGACCAGTTTCAAGAACATGATTTTCTTGAAAAGACTCAAAATTACCACACCTGGTAACAAAAGTCCCAGTTTCTAAAAGGAAAGAAGGGAGGGAGGGAGGGAGGGAGGAAGGAAGGAAGGAAGGAAGGAAGGAAGGAAGGAAGGAAGGAAGGAAGGAAGGAAGGAAGGAAGG
>JAKSZT010054079.1:1175827-1229381 GCA_026826555.1 Tolypeutes matacus
CATGTTGTGGCAACTTCTTATGGTTATACTTCTACTGGGCCACTTCACTTACAGAACAACAAAATGAAGTCCTGGGGTCTGAGCCTCAACCCTCCAGCCTCCAGGACCCCACTGCACCCCACTGTCCATAGTTTGTACAAAAGGCACACCTCCCCCCCTTGTGCAATACCTTTACTTAAATGTTTCTTAGAGTATGGCTGCAAAAGTACCAGCATCCAAATTCCAGGAAAGCTGGTCAAGATGCAGAACCCTTGGCTCCCTCATATGGCATAGGCGTACTGCAGTTGGAGCTAAAAATGGTTCTTAGTCACCCTACAATTTGAGAGACATGGGAACAACAAAGCCATGTGGGAAAAAATTCCCTTTCAGATGGCCAGTTCCAGAAAGCTCTCAGCCCCCAATGCTGCTATCGGTATCTAGAATCAGAGAACACCTGGGAAATTGTGAATGATATAGAAACTGTTGTCCAGTAAAAGAAAAATAGTTGGAAACATTCTAGCCAGGTAAAATTCCTTGAATGTCACACTTATCATGGGTTCATCTTATTCTGTGTAGGTTGTGGAAGGCTCTGCTGTGAATGCCAGGTTCTCTCAGCCTTCTGATCTTTTGGGTTATTCTTGTAGGAATTCCTAAGTAAATAAATGCTGTAGGACATAGAAAAAAAATAGCCCAACTGACTTTGCACAGTTAGCGTAACCTAACTAGAAAATATATCATAATATACCAGCAAATAAAATTTAGAAATTTAGTGAAAAAAATAGTACACAAAGGCCAAATAAAGTTAATTTCAGAAATGCAAATATAAATAGATTAATGATAGATTAGATATAGATAGAGATAGATAGATAGATAGATAGATAGATAGATAGATAGATAGATGATAGATTCTGAAAATACTGTTACTTCAAAACTGAAAGTAGTTTTGGTCTAAAGGAGGGAAGAAAATGAATTACATTTGGGGAAGACTGAGCTTTGATCTGGATACTTGAGCGGGCCATTTAAGCCACACAAATGCCAATCAATCCATGCTTAATGGCAAAGCCCCAAGATGTGTTTATCAATTGCAATTAATATGCCACAATATGAAGGATGTTTATGTGGGAGGTTGCGGGAGGTGTGGGAGGTGGGGCATATGGGAATCCCTATAATTTTTGTGTAACATTTATGTAATCTAAGTATCTTTTAAAAATTAAAAAATTTTAAAAAATATCAATCAACTATTTCCATGCCTACCTCATCTTGCTTTGAGAAAACATTAGCCTAAATACAAATGTTTAAGACAGAAAGGTAAAGTGTTCTGCTTGGTAATGTAAATTATTTTATGTGGTTAGAAAGAAAAGAGATGTGGAACAAGCAATTTAAAAGAACATTAAGACTCTCATTTAAATATGCTTAAGAACTTGAAGAAATGCCAAGGGCTAAAAAAACTTACCTAAAAATGCTCAATCTTACTGGTCATTAAAAAAATCCATCTGCTTAAAAGAGGTACAGTATTTTCACATGTGAAATTTATGAAGCATTTAGAAAATGGCAATTCTCATTTCTAGCAAGAATGCCAAGTAATGAGCAGTGGCACACATCCTCTTTGGAAAGCATTTCAGCAATATGTGTCAGAACACTGGAAGGAAATAATACATTAACAGTGATTTCTAATTTTGCTTTCATTCATTTTTTATTAATGTGTATTTCACATACTACAAAATTCACCCTTTTAAATTGTACAACTCAATGGTTTTTAGTATATTCTCAACAGTGTGTAACCATTGCCATAATTTAATTGGAGAACATTTCATCACCCCAAAAAGAAATGCTGATTTTTTAACAGCGGTCAGTCTAATAGGTGTGAAATGATATCTCATTGTAGTTTTGATTTGCATTTCCCTAATCGCTAGTGATGTTGAACATTTTTTCACGTGTTTCTTCACCATTTGTATTTCTTCTTTGGACAGTTGTCTTTTTAAGCCTTTTGCCCATTTTTTAATCAGATACTTTGTCTTTTTATTGTTGAGTTATATGATCTCCTTATGTATCATGGATATTAAACCCTTATCAGATATGTGATTGCCAAATATTTTCTCCCATTGAATCAGCTGCCTTTTCACTCTTTTGACAAAGTCCTTTGAGGTACGAAACTATTGAATTTTGAGGAGGTCCCATTTATCTATTTTTTTCTTTTCTTGCTCGTGCTTTGGGCATAAGGTTTAAGAAACTACCACCTACCACAAGATCTTGAAGATGTTTTCCTACATTTTCTTCTAGGAGTTTTATGGTTGTTGTTTTTATATTTAGGCCCTTGATCCATTTTGAGCTAATTTTTGTATAAGGTGTGAGATAGGGGTCTTCTCTCTTTCTTTTGGATATGGATATCCAGTTCTCCCAGCACCACTTGTTGAATAGATTGTTCTGGCCCAGCTGGGTGGGTTTAACATCCTTGTCAAAAATTACTTGGCTGCAGATGTGAGGGTCAATTTCTGAGTTCTCGATTCAGTTCCATTGGTCAGTGTGTCTGTCTTTATGCCAGTACCATGCTGTTTTTACCACTATAGCTAAGTAATATTCTTTAAAGTCAGGAAGTGAGAGTCCTCCAACTTTGTTCTTCTTTTTAAAGACTTGTTGGCTCTTCAGGGCCCCTTACCCTTCCAAATAAATGTTAGAGAGGATGTGGAGAGATAGGAATGCTTATTCACTGTTGGTGGGAATGTAGAATGGTACAGCCACTGTGGAGGACTGTTTGGCAGTTCCTAAGGAAGTTGAATATAGACTTGCCATATGACCCAGCAATACCATTTCTAGGTATATACCCAGAAGAACTGAAAGCAGTGACACGAATAGACATCTGCACACTGATGTTCATAGCAACGTTAATCACGATAGCCAAAAGTTGAAAAGAACACAGGTGTCCATCAACTGATGGAGGGATAAACAAATTGTGGAGTATACACACGATGGAATATTATGCAGCGATAAGAAAAAATGAAGTTGTGAAACATATGACAGCATGGATGAACCAGGAGGACATTATGTTGAGTGAAGCAAGCCAGGCACAAAAGGACAAATATTGTACGATTGCCCCATTATGAACTAAATATATTGTGTGAAATGTTAATATATTATATGAAATATGAATATGGGTAGAATTGCATATATAAGACTTTTTCTTTGAAGCTGAATAAATGTAAGTTAATACTACACAATGTTAATATCAGACAAAAAAATAAAAACAACTTTATACTAAGTGAAGGAGACCAGACACAGAGTACTACATTTTGTATGATTCCATTTATATAAAAGTAAATATAAATCAATTTATAAAGATGAAATGAGATTTGTGGTTATGTAGGTCTGAGGAAGAAATGCTAAGGTGTGTGCAGTGTTTCTTTTTGGAATAATGAAATTGTTCTAAAATTTTTGAGATGATGAATGTACAACGTTGTGAATATATCAAAGGCCATTGTTATACATTTTGCATAGAATAGCCAGAAACAGCAGCTGTGTACAGTGGGGGAAGCATAGAGAGATTGAGAGGTGAGGAATTTTCTTGTTTATCTGTTTTTTGTTTATTATTATTATTATTATTGAAATATTGAAAATGCTCTAATAGTGATTGAAGTGATGAATGCATCACTTATGTGATTATACCAAATACCGTTGATTATACACTTTGGATGAGTTGTATGCTTTATAAATATGTATCAATAAGATTGATTTGCTTGTTTTTTTTAAGTCAAAAAAAAAAAAAAAGAAACCCTGTACTTCTTAGCTGTCAGTCCCCCATTCCTCAATTTCCCCAGCCCCTGTCAACCAGGAATCTGCTTTCTGTCTCTATGGATTTGCCTATTTTGCACATTTCATATCAATGGAATCACTCATGTGGCCTTTTGTGTCTGGCTTCTTTCACTCAGCATTATTTTTTCAAGGTTCATTCATGTTGTAGCAGGTCTCAGAACTTCATTCTTTTTTTATGGCTGAATAATATTCCTTCATGTGGATATGCCACATTTTATTTGTCCACTCATCAATTGATGGGCATGATAAAAGAAAAAATTTTCATACAATTTAGGATCTCACAGCTATATTGAGCGATTCATGAATCCGGCATGACCCCATTCAGAAAGTAGAAGGGAGCTCCAAGGAGGGGGTGGAGAGGGACGCTCATACAGGGCACACAAGAAAGCAAGCAAGGAAATGTTCTGATTGGCTGACATTACATTTCCATTTTACATAGGACCTCATGTGTGGGGAGCAGATATACCTTGTTTAGTATGGTATGCTTGTCCAATCTGATAGCTATCTCTACTGGATCAAAACTAGTTTTATCACCAGGTATTGCTTATCAGTAATCCTCTAGGGTGTGTTCCATTTTCTCAGAAAACCCCTTGACAAGATTCTATAGAGAAAGCTCTGGGGACTCCTCAGAACCCCCAAAAAACCCCGTGTTCTACTTCCTCTTTGAATTCCCTCTTTATACCTTTTGAAATTTGAAATCCGCACCAAGGAAGCTGATCCAGATAGCCAATCAAGCCCCTGGTTCATTTCATTTGACCCAATACAAAATAAAGCCCACCTGCCCTAAACCTACCCCTAAAAGATGACAAACCCAATCAGTAGGAGTCTGACTTTTATGTCTATAAAAATCTATTGTGATCCCCAGAACAATGAGGCTACTTGTGTTCGTGCCAGCGATCTGGCTTCCTTTGTTGCAGCAAAACTTTGGTGTACCCCAAACTCCCATTTGTCTTATGTCACCCTGCAGGTCAACTGTTTTTTGTCTTCTGGAAAAGCCTTCTAGGAAAGGGGTCTTCTCTGGGCAACGCCCAATGCAGGCGGCCATTTTATTTTACTTAACAGATAGATAGAAGTATTTAGGTACTTTCCATTTTTTGGCCATAGTGAATGAAGCTGCTATGCACATTTGTGTACAAGTTTTTGTGTGAGCACATTTCAGTTCTCTTGGGCAGATATATCTAGGAGTTTTTATTCATTTTTTACGTTTCAGGTTTTCTGTAATAAATATGTATTATTTTTATGACCAGAAGAGCAATGTGTTGCCTTATACACACACACATACACATACACACACACACACGAATGAGTAGGTTTGCAGGGTGTTGATGAGACAGATTTAACACGGTCGCCTCTAACTCCTTCCTTAATTCTTGGCTTCTTAAAGTAAAAAAAAAGTAGAACCAGAAGAATCCAGGAGAAGTAAACAAAAGTTTAGTATTTTATTCCTAAGCAGAGAAATCCTTTTGTTAAGGGGGGTGAGGTGGGGGAGATGAAATAGCAAATGCATTGCTCACAC
The DNA here is from genome assembly GCA_026826555.1 of Tolypeutes matacus. Classification (NCBI taxonomy): domain Eukaryota; kingdom Metazoa; phylum Chordata; class Mammalia; order Cingulata; family Chlamyphoridae; genus Tolypeutes; species Tolypeutes matacus. The sequence continues at coordinate 1,181,130 of JAKSZT010054079.1, forward strand.
AATGCAAAAGTGAAAAGGTGTTAAGTGACATATGAACCCAAACTTCATGGGTTCCTCCTTGACTATTAATAATAGACATTTTCTGAGTGACTATTACGTGAAATCACTGGAGAGTACGGACTCGTGAAAAGACAAAAGGTCACGAAAATGCTAAGTCATGCAAAGTGCAAGCCCTTAAAAAGCTGGCGCGGGGCGCAGGGACGCCGGCCGCAGCATCCGAGGCCTCCCGCTGAGGCCGGGAGACTTCCGGGCCCGGACGAGTCCTCGCCGCAGCCTGCGAACTGAGCCTGGTTGCCACGGCAACTCCGCGCGGCCGGAGGACCCGGCTGGCGCCGCAGGAAACCAAGCACACCGCCGGCCCGGAAGTGACGCGACTCCACCTGCCGGGTGGGGGAGGGAAGGGGGAGGGGCGGGGCGGCGGAGACGCTGCTGCGGCGGCGAGCCAGGCGGGAGCGCGCGGGGCGCGAGGAGCGCTAGGCCCAGAGCGAGCCGCCCAGCGAGGGCCGGCTTCCTGCAGCCACCGTGCACCGCCCGGCCGCCAGCTCGGCGCTTCTGCCGCGCGTCCTGCTCCTATGCGGAGTCGCGGGTTTGGCCAGCAGTTTGAGTATAACAACCTCCTGAACAAATGATTGAAAAAGCCAAAGGGGAAGCTGCCTATTTGCCATGCAAATTTACCCTCAGTCCGGGAGACCAAGGGCCGCTGGACATCGAGTGGCTGCTACCACTAGCCGATAATCAGGTGGATCAAGTGATTATTTTATGTTCAGGAGACACAATTTATGATGGCTACCATCAAGGTCTGAGGGGACGAGTGCATTTTACAAGTAGTGATCTCAAATCTGGCGATGCATCAAATATAACCAATTTACGGTTATCAGATATTGGGACATATCAATGCAAAGTGAAAAAAGCTCCTGGTGTTGGAAATAAAAAGATTCAGCTCACAGTTCTTGTTAAGCCTTCGGGTATAAGGTGTTGTGTTGATGGATCAGAAGAAATTGGAAATGACTTTAAAATGTGAACCAAAAGAAGGTACTCTTCCATTACAATATGAATGGCAAAAATTGTCTAACTCACAAAAAATGCCCACCTCATGGTTATCAGAGATGACTTCACCTATTATATCTATAGAAAATGGAGTTGCTGAGTACTCTGGAACATACCGTTGTACAGTCGGAAACAGAGTGGGTTCTGATCAGCGCCTGCTGCGCTTGGATGTTGTTCCTCCTTCAAATAGAGCTGGAACCACAGTAAGAGCTATTACAGGAACACTGCTTGCTCTTTTGCTGATTGGTCTCATCATCTTTTGCTGCCATAAAAAGCGCAGAGAAGAAAAATATGGAAAGGAAGTACATCATGATATCAGGGAAGATGCGCCTCCGCCAAAGAGCTGCATGTCCACAGCCAGGAGCTACATCGGTAGCAGTCATTCATCCCTGGGATCCATGTCTCCTTCCAACATGGAAGGATATTCCCAGAGTCAGTATAACCAAGTCCCCAGTGAAGCTTTTGAAAGAGCTTCTCAGAGCCCAACTCTTGCACCTGCCAAGGTAGCTGTCCCTATTCTGAGTAGAATGGGAGCGGTGCCCGTGATGATTCCACCATAGAGCAAGGATGGGTCTATAGTGTGAGAACTTCAGTACCTTTCCTCTATGCTCCCCACCTTTCTTTTCTTCTCTTGACGTCTGAAAACCTATTCTGTTCCAAATTAGGTCACCAAGCTTAAAAATATGTCAAAAAGAAGTTCACCAGAGACCATAAGACATTTACTTTTAAAAGTTTAGTTTGGTTATATTGAAAACAGTAAAGGCATTAAAGTTACTAAAGATAAACTCACCACATAAAAGACATGGGTTTTCTTTAGGATGTTGATTTTATAGATGATTAAATACCAATATTTAAGTAATATGTAGCACTTTGAATATGAAATGATAGGTGAAGTTGGTGAACTTACATGCATACCAGGTTGATACTTGAATCATCTAAAAGTGGTACTCCATAATTTCTACCATTAATTTCAGGATGCCTTTCTTACTTTATGAGCCAATAGTTACCCCACCCCTACCCCCAAATGAGTAAAGAAACATTCATGGCAAAAATACTTATATACATATATGTTTGTTCTTGTTTTTGTTGTTTCTTTGAAATCTTTGTTGAAGAATGTTTCTAGTAACATAGAAAACACTACAATGTTCTAGAAATTATTAGTTTTACTTCTGAGTCAGTCATTCATAAACCTCATCTATGAAATGATATATTTAACTGATAGACTGCTGCAGACAATAGGGACATAGTAGGCTTTTATTTGCTGAAGTAAAGGAGTTCCTATTAGTTCAGTTAGAAAAAGTTGTCAGCTACACACTGAGATGACACTATTGATGCAATAGTGGGGATGGATTTTGTTGATGAGTGACACAAGGCCTTGAAGTCTTGAAGTCTCTTTTGGTCTTCAGAATTGCAACTGGCCAGGCCAGGACGCAGGGTTTAGTTAGTGTGTTTTATTCACAGAACTCACTGTCCTAGGCTCTTTAAAATGAATGGCTGGGGAAGCGGCTGTGGCTCAATCAGTAGGGCTCCCGTTTACCATATGGGAGGCCCTAGGTTCGGTTCCCAGGGCCTCCTGGTGAAGGCAAGCCCGCCCGGATGGCGTGGTTAGCTGACTCAGCGAGCACAAGCAGCAAGGGGGGGATAAATGAATGAATAAATAAAAAAAAAATCTTAAAAAAAAAAAAATTAAAATAAATAAATAAATAAAATGAATGGCTGTTGCCAATTAAGCACAACCTTTCTACTTCAGGTGATATTTTTCTGATAAGAAAAAATGATTACGCATTTATTATTTGGCAATTATAGTTGAAATGCCCTAATCATTGGTTCCAAATTAATTTATTTTCTAGTTCAGTGGTTTGTTTTTTTTTTTTTTTGATGTTGTATATTTTATCTTCTAGGAACACTGGGAGGCTGTACAGTTGCTATTGTATGGCCAACATGTTTTTTTGTGTAGTTTCATCCAGAACGTCAAGTTGACTTTTAAAAAAAGCTTGTCTTAATTTTGTGAAAGAGATTTGTCCTTAAAAAAAAAAAAAAAAAAACCCAGGAAAATAAATAAAAAGGAGCAAAAAGAATACTCCTAATTGCCAAATGTGTTCAGTGCTATTTAGAGGAAGAAATTTATTGTATTTCCTGTAAGATTGTGAGGGAGTGTGGATATGGTAGAATGTCCATATTGAATAAGGTCTGCAATAACTTATTTCACTAGCTCTAAACCTCTTCTCTAGATTTTATCAGGGATTTGGTTTCTGTTAATTTGGGGGGGAGGGGCTGCTATGATGGTAAATGCCATATTACTAATTAAATGTTGGCATGAATTTGCAATTAGGCAGAGTATTGTGTATACTTTTTCACAGTATGCTCAAGCTGAATGTGTGTGTAATGGATTAGTGTATAGTTTTACATTTGGAAGCATTTTTTTAAATAGGTTCTTCACCTTGCTTAAAATTACATCTATACTTGTACTAACCTTTTCATCTATGCCTTTTGGGTAATTTAATTTTTATTATAAATTCCTAGTACCCATGAGCTAGCTATCACCTTTCAGCTGCTAGAGGTGAAGGTACTATTTCCAAAAAACATCACTGTGACACCTTTCTATCTTCACTTTCAATCTTGCCTCTTTGTGATTTTTAGATGTAACTTAAATGATTGTGCTATTCATAAGGATTAAAAAATGTCAATATCTCCAACACTCTCTGATTGCATTCATGGCTTCTGATTTGTAACAGTAGCTCTTTTTCAATGCTAGATGTCTGGCCTCTTTTATACTAATTTATTTATAAGATATTATAAGAATAAATAAAAAGGAGATCAGTAACATTAATAATAACACAAGTTTTGGTCCTTCCTATTCCTGATTTTTATATAATGAAGATTATGCTATCAATCTAGTAGAACATACTACAAAAGGTAGACATGTGTAAGACCTTCTTTCCCTTAGCCTTCTAGGATTTGGATACCAATAATGTCTTCCAGAAAGGCTTTCAAGTTAGAGTGATAGCAACCACAGCATGAGAATGAAGCTCATTAGAAAAAAAAAAATCACTTGTGTAACCTGAAAAGACTTATGATTAAGTTTAGGGGACAAAATTTAGTTTTTTAGGCTTGTCTCGAGGTACTTTCATTGTAAATTGCAGATGATCCAAAGGTCAGAAAATATCACTGATAACTTCCCCCAAATTCTCACTGATAATTTCACTTGAACCAGAGATCAGTTATTTGTTCTAGAATTACTATTACTGATCATCCAGGAGCTCAACAAAAAATTGTTATTAAAGCATTTCGTTTAGAAAGACAAACAATACCAGCCAAGGATGGCATCGTATCTTCGAAGCAAAACTGTTCAATTCCACATTACACCTAGAGACTCGACACCATCCTTTCCAGTTACATTGAATAACTTGAAAAGAAATGAACCGTGGGCTGTGTGGCTCTGTGTCTTGAATACAGAGTCACTTCCAGGTATTGTTTTTGTTATTGACGATCTTATTTCGCCTGTGGGAAAGAAAAAAAAAAAGCCTTACTGATCAGACAAGTAACTTGCTTTCAATTTGGGCTGGCTGCTGTGGAGTTGTTACAATGGAAACACACCTGAGTCTCTCTTGGGGGGTGGGGCATAGCTAATTTGAAGAAACTCAAACCATTATCCATATAGATAGTGGATATGAAGAAATATTAATTCTTTGCCTCAAGATAAGAGCATCAATTTATGTGATTACTTTTTCCATTCCTCAGTTCAATAAATATTTAATTTTAAGATTGAGTACTAGAAAGTTGGAGCATTAGCTCAAGAGACAGGTAAACATTTTGGACTCAGTATAAAAAGAACCCATTGCATGAAGTTGAATATCAAATTCTTTAATGTGTGGCCTCTTAAAATAACTATTCTTGGTGTCTTTTATGTATGTGCGTGACATGTAAATTTGAAATTATGTGAATTTTTAAAATAATTTTCATCTCAACGGTGTGTAGAGCTTTCAAATGTCTTATTCTAGTGTGAATAGGAAAAGTTGATATTTTATGTGGTTAATGCTTTGATGTGTCATATAATACTTTGTAGAAAATAGGGGCACAATTTAAACTTTTTAGTGACTTGCAACATTATATATATGCACATATAACTTTATAACATTCCTGTGTTTAGTAGTGTAAACACAGGAATGTTCTGAGCAAAATTTCAAATGCCTTTGGATATTCCTGCAATAAAGGCAACACATTCTGCTTTCGGACTTATTACTCATTTGCCTATTGTCCATAGCTGAGCACAACTTCCATTTATAAATTATAGAAACAGGGAAGAATGATAAATAAACTTGTGAATTGTGGTTTTGTTTATGCTCTTAAGGCTGATCATTCATTTTATGGCTTATAACACTAGCAAATATTTGCTGCATCTGACCTCTTAGTAGTAATTAAAATCAAGTTTTACAAAGTGCCCTATTTTGTAATTTAAAAGTATGGTGAATATCACTTGGATTTGGCTTGGGGGATGGTCACTAAAAGCTCCAATCAAGGGAGAACTTTGTTTTCTATTAATTTTTTTTTAATGTCACAAGTGTTAAGAGAACCACAATTTATTGATTCACTTATTCTTGTCCCTAACTGTGAATTTTAGTAAATACACTTGTACTACTGAGAAAACATATTTTGACACTTCACACATGCCTTTATAGTGTCAATTTTAAAATGATTTTGTATTTAAAGTTTCTGGCTTAAGTATCCATTGGTGCAGATTTTGAAATATGTTAAAACGAAATTTGTTTTAAAAAACAAAACTTGTTCTAGTTTTGTGACCCTGTATGCTTTTGGAAAAAAATGAAGAAAGCAGTTTTCTGCCTTGCAAAAAAAAATTTTTAATTTTTAAAAATGCTGGCTATAACTTGCAGACACTTAAGTAAAATCCCTGTTGCAGTTTCCAAATATCTGTACCCATAGCTTTCATTTCTTCTTCACATATTCCTTAAACCCAAATAATCTAATTTCCGCCCCACCTATTCTGCTTAACTGCCTTCCCAGGAGCGGCTGTTCTCAAAACAGTTTTTTTGGCACAAAAGCACATGGGCAGGGTAGTGGATGTGGCTCAAGCCCCAGAAATTAGGAAAGAGAAGAAACCGATTCTCCTCCCCCATAACTTCCAAAAGGAACCAACCCTACTAAGACCTTGATTTTGGATCTGTGGTCTCCAGAACTGAGGGAACTAATTTAAGCCACACAATTTGTGGTCCTTAGTTATGGCAGCCCTAGAGAACAAATTAATACAAGGTACAGTATATTACTCACACGCCAGTACCTCGCCATTAATACTTAAGACTGGTGGTACTGTAGGAGAATATGCCTACTCTAGAACTTCCCAGCCTTTTTTCATTCCTATTGCCCATGATTGCCCACTGAAATCTTGAAATCTCTTTCCAAGGCACCTATGAAACTCCTTTTGCTACTTCTTTCTTCTTTGGCTGGAGCAAGGAACTAGCCGTCACTATGCTTTACACACAACTGTATTTACTATCCTATCACCTCTATGGAAATTACTCCAAAGTCCCCACTTCTAGTTCCATTCCTTTCCCATGTTCCAGACCTGCAGCCAACGGTCTGCTTGTCTTCTCGAGCATCCTGCCTAGTTTCCTCTGGCAGGCCTGGGAAGATAGAAGTTCCAGGGCTGTGATAAGGGCAAGGAAACAAAGGCAAAACCAGATGTCTCAACTGCAACATGCGGTGTGGAGGCAGCACAGGAGGGTGGTACAGATACTTTCAGTCCTGTATAGAAATAAACAGTCCCTCCAAATTGTTTAAATTACATCATTGCAAGTCCACGCTGTCAGCAAGGGGCTGTTTGGAAGACTAGTAGTCTGAACAGCACAACCACCTGGAACCACCTCACAGACACCAGCAGTCTCTGCCGATCTCTTCCAAGACTGCAGAGGGGGGTCTTAGGCAACTCACTGCTTTAAAAAAACTGTTAAAAATATGTGATTTTATTTGTTTTCAGAAAAGATTGAATAATGATTTTAAAATATCTTACAGACAGTATTTTTCAGGCAAATTACCCAGTCAAATGCATATCTGTGTAGCTCTGTAGGAATAGTTGCTCACTGTTTTGCAATATTTGTGTTCCTTTAAACAAAATGGTGATATAGTCATAAATTATAACTGATAATGAGTGATTCAAGCACTCTCTCCTAATATATTCTAGAAGGAAGTGTCTGAACGATTTCCACTCATATGGTCTTGTGGTAGGTACTAAACTTCCCTATCAACAATGTATTTAATGTGAACATCCTCGCTGTCCTGATTTTGTGATAATCAGGGTAGGCTAAACATTTGCTATATTAGAAACCATGCATGTGTCCCCAGACCTAGTTTTTCTCCCTAGGTCTGGTTTTTAGAATGCTTGTGATAAACTAAGCTTGATTTATTATATGACCATCCTGTATGGGAAAAGACTAACTTTGGGTATCTTTGGTCAACCTTAAGAGATATAGCAGGGGGACAGATGTGGCTAGGGTGGTTGGGTGTCCGTCTCCCATACGGAAGGACCTGGGTCCAATCCCTGGGAGCTCCCAGTAAAAATTTAAAAAAAAGAAAAATATAGAAGGCATGTGGGCTGCCAGGCCCCGCGAGCCACGCAGCAAGATGATGACATAAGAGAATGACACAAGGGAGAGCCAAGACAAGATGGACCAAAAAACCAGGAACTAAGGTGGCACAGGCGGTAGGACGCCTCTCACCCACGTCGGAGTTTCCGAGGATCGAATCCCAGTGAAGAGGGGGTGAAGGATGAGAAGAGAGGGCAGGAAACGGACAGAGTTGCCCAGCAAATGGACACAGAACCAGCAGAAACGGGGGGTGAGGGTGGTAAAAATGGATAAAAGTAAATACATAAATACGTAAATCCTTTAAAAAATGTATAGGGGAGGAAGATACGGACTATAGTTGATAGTAATACTTTGATGATGCTCTTTCATGATTTGTTAAATGTTTCACAACAATGCGGGGTGTTTGTGGTGGGGGGATGTGTGGGAGCCCTGTATGATATTATGCATGTTTGTTTTGTAAGATCATGATGTTTACTGAATACTTATAGTTTATGTATGTTCATGTATGAATGATATACTTCAATAAATTGTTTAAAAAATGTATTTAAAGCATTTTACCTTAAACTAAGCTTTATAATTTTTTTTTTAAATTTTACCGGGAGGTCCCAGGGATCGAACCCAGGTCCCTCCATATGGCAGACGGACGCCCAACCATTTGAGCCACATCTGCCCCCTAAGCTTTATAATTTACCTACTTGTTCTGCAAGTCTGAATCTGGTTCTCTAGAACAATTTTTAAGAATTGGAATACACATGGCTAAGACTTATGTGGTGTTTTTAATTTTAAGGTATAATACGTAAGTTTTACAGCTGTTGTAAGCAGAACAGTGGAAAAGCATAGAACACTGGAATCCGCAGTAGGCAGGGGCCACTCCCAGCTCAGCCACTGGCTGGCTACCTAACCCCTGCAGGCAGTCTGATGGTGGCTGCCTCAGCTTCTTACCAAAAATAAGGGTGAGGGTTCTGCAAGGTTCTTCTAGCTATACAATTCTAAGACTTCCACTCAATTTTGTCCTTATTATTTCTTATAGGACACTTTGGAAAGCAGGAGGAATGAGCTCATTTACCAGGTCAAGGTGCTAGATCTCTTTTGGATTCTTTCTCCCCAGGGATTCCAGTTACAGGAATGTCCCTAGCTTGAGAGGTGCTTGGTCCTAGATAGTTCGTGGGGTGCAACTTAATCTATCCCGTTTCGGTCTCAAGCAGCAACGCCATACCATTCCTTTCCTTGGATTTGCCTTTCCTAGCCATAGGAATGGTAAGCTCTAAGAGGAGTTCAGATTGTGTCCAGGACTGGAGGCCAAAGAGACTACTGAGTCTTTTCTGAATGTTATTATAGGCCAGTGCTTCTTAATCCTGGCTGCATTGTAGAATCAAGAGCCAAACTCAGGTCCCACTCCAGAATAATTAAACCAGAATCTCTGGGGCCAGGGCCCAGGCATCTGTTTTTATATTTTTTAAGTTCTCCAAGTGATGCTAACATGCAAATCAAGATAGAAAAGTCCTACTTTAAGCCATAGGTCTGTTTGTAACATAGGCAAAAGGAAGATTTAAAAAATAATACTTGACAGACCTCTTCTAATAATTCTGATGTAATGGTGGAGCATATTAGATTATTTACCAAAATATAAAATAAAAGACTGTAAATAAAAACACATTAATGCTAATGTTTTGATTGTATTCAAATTTTTATTTTTTGAACAAAAAACTTAAGACAATGATTTTTAAATAAAACAATATATTCTAGACACTTGTTTATTTATTTTTTGACAGCTCATTAAATTTGGACTCCTACAGTTCTGTTGTGATGCTTTCTTCAACAGCTATATTTCTTACCATTTAATCATCATTCAAAAACTGCTAACCAATGAATAATTTCATCTGCTTATGTGAAGCTTCACTTGAAGGAAATACTCTACTACCATGTAAAGCACACGTAAAGAACAGAACAGTTATTTCTTTTATTTACAAAACACAAGAAGTCTGTCCGGCCACTTTGGTTGTGTTGTTACATTGCCCATACTGAAATCAGCGTAATGCTAAGTAATAAGCAAGATTTCACTTCAACAGTGCAAAGGATGGCATCAACCAAACTTCATTAAACAAAGCAACAAATTACAAACATAGTCAGCAAAATTCAATCTGTGTAATAGTGATTTAAAAAGCAAACACATAGTGGGTCACTACTAGACTGGTTTTCACTGTGCAACTTGCCTCAGGGAATAGACTACCCCAATTCACATAAAGAAAGGAAAATGCATCAAAGCCTTTGTTCATGAAGAAAATGCCCTTCAAACAAATTCATCATAAGGCAAAAATGAAAAAAAAAAAAAAAAAAAGATGAAGCATTTTGGCCCAGAGATGAGCTTAAATGTAAAGCCATAATGTGTGTACGTAGTATATACACATTTACAGATATAATGCAATCTAAACCATGAATATAGACATTCGACAATTAAATGAATTGGCTCAGTGAAGTGAAAAAGTGTCCATTTTCTATAAGTATGGAGTTATTGCTAATATGCTACACATTATGCTTTGACATGGAAAATTATAGTAACTTAGAATTTCAAGCTGCCATATTGCCAGTGTTAGCCCTGTAGAAGGCATTGTATGGACAACATGCCATCCGATTCTAAAGAAAAAGCATAACTACCACTACAGAAAAAAAAAAAAGGAAAAGGCTTATGCACTGTACCTTACATTGTTGCCTACTCTTTTAAAACAAAACAAGTCCAGTTCACCACAAGTTAAGCACAACCTGACGAGCAAGTTTAGCGGCAGGATGGGAAGAAAAAAGTGAAATGCAGCATGCCTTTACAATAGCACTGATCTAGTCTACTTTGTCATACAAACTGGAATACAAAAAATCCAATTTAAATAGCACAGACTAACCATAAGAGTAAAAAACAAAACAAAACAAAAACACCCCACAACACACGTACACACACAGGAGACTTAGTTTGATACTGATTAAATTTAACAGTAAAACGCATCTTGTCCCTCTTAATACTCTACTGTAATTCATTTATAGATGGCTAGAATAGTTACGTACTTTAAAAAGATATTAAATGCCTGTATCATGAAATTACATTCTTATTAACAATAAGACATACTGTGTAAGAAAATAGCTCATGTGTGAAATGTGTCTGAAATGCATTTTTCCTCACAACTATAAAACATCCATTCACACTAAAACAAAGCCACCCCAGTCCCCCCCTGAAAAAAAGTTAAGAAAAGATGGGGTGGGTCAGGTGAGAAGCAGGGAAAGGTTTAGCTATGCTAATTACAGCACAGTGATTAACAATGGTTCAAGACAGAACTAACAAGAGTTGGTCAAAAAGATGCCTTCAGTCATGGCTACAATTAAAAAACAACCTCAGCCACTTTTGGTTCATTGCAGTGGGACCAAAAAAATATCTCTCACAGATTCATATAAATACTAGACTCCAGCTCTTTTATTATTATTATTATTAAGCTTTTCTGTTTGTTTTTGCAAGGCCTAGCTATCTTATTACCATTTATATTTGCTCTGCAACAACTACAAGAGGTAGGCATAAAGCATGAAAAAGTTTCTCAGTTGGTACCTCACTTTGGGTTGTTCACTGCATAATATTAATTCACTTTAGACATGAAAACTGATTACCTTCTAGTCTTTTCTAAACCCAAAAAATGTTCTAAAAGAGTGTACTCACAAATAAGAAACTTTCTCTACTGAAGGATACTGTCATAGTGTTTGTTGCAGAGCATTCGTATATTTATATATATATATATATATATTTTTTTTTTTTTAAAAACCAAACAAACAACGACAACAACAAAAAACAAACCCAGGTTCCTAGAACCAATTCTCTTGATTCTCTATTTCCACAAAATAAAGTATACCATTTGGCCAAGACTACAGATGTTTTTTGTTTTTTTTTTTCTTTTCCCCACAGATGCCAAGTGCCATGCAAAATAAATTAAAGAACAGATACCAAAATGTACATGTGATAAAACTATTGAAGGTAGATCTTTAAAAGCATTTTTATAAACATAATTTATAATTTCTCTTTTTTCCTTTATATACAGTCACAAAGCTGCAGTTATACGTCCAGGATTTCCTCTGCTGTGCCTCCACAGCGCAATCTATAGCGACCAGTTCTCCAGCTTATAGTGGGATCCCATAATGCCGACAAAAATATATATATTGTCATAGATTCACGGATGAACCAAGCTACTGCATAATCAAGTTTTGAAAAACACAGTGTGCCACCCTAGGAATGAAAAGAAAAAAACAAATTAATCTACTGTCCATTAGACTAAAGATATACTGAAAAATGAAATTCTTGGATTTCATTCCATGTGTACTACATAAAATTAAGCCTGCTTCTTTAGGTAATTTAACTGCCACACTATACTGTTTAAGAAAATGTTAATTATGAGTAGGAGAAGCATTAAAATAAATGCCATCCTAAAGTATTCTTAGTTTGAATACTCTGTGACTTGCTTAACATCTTTTCTGTGGAGCCTTAATAAAAGTGATTTTATAACCAACTGAGACTTGAAATTAAGTTAACTTTGTGCCAACATTCCACTAGGGAAAGTGATATTTAAACCGGATATTAGCTTTCAATGGGAAGTGAATATCTGCTCATAGATTATCTTCAACCTTTTCTAAAGTAAAATTAAATTAAAATAGTTTAGTTCCACCCAGTAACTACCAACCTTTTCTTGCCCATTCACATACCTGGACACCCCTGAGTTGAATGTAGTCAAATATAAACCATGCCAGACAATGACACATGAAAAATACCATAATGTCCCATCTGAATACATGGTGGGCTGCCCATCCAATAATTAAACTGGCAACAAAGCATTCTGAAATTGGCTCACAAATTATTGTAGCAGGAAGCATGTTAATTCGCAATTTGGTCCACCTAAAAAAGTAAAAAGGATTGTCTTTAAATAACTGCCTGGGTGGAAGACTTGAAACAACAGCTTAGTTTCAAGACTAATAAATTTTTTCCCAAAATCATCAACTCTACCCTTTTGTATAAAGGCCCTCCATTTTAAAGAAATTGCTTTGAATCTCTTCTATTTTTATTTGGTACATAAAAGGGAAAAGTCTATAAATTCATTTGTGTGTCCTACATTAATAAATAAAGATTATAAAATTCAATGAAAATATAGAAAACTTAGAAAATACAGATTAACATATAAAAAATTCAAAGTCTCAATGTCTTTTTTTTTTTTTTTTGGAGGTACCAGGGATTGAACCCAGAACCTTGTAAGTGGGAAGCAGGCACTCAACCACTGAGCTACATCCCACTCCCCAATGAGAGTTGGTTTTTTTTTTTTTTTTTTTTTTTTTTTCTAAATTTTATAAAAAAAAATTTTTTTTTTTTTAAATTTATATAATGAGAGTTGTTTTTCATTTGTTTGTTTTTGTTTTTTAGGAGGTATTGCACCTGGGGCCTCACACATGGGAAGCAGGTGCTCAACCACTTGAGCTACATCCGCTCCCCTCAATGTCTTTTTGAATGCCTTCATCATTACACAGCAAAGAAAATATATTTAGACATATACATAGAAGGTATACTCTCTCTACACTAAACAAATATCCAACCCTTTATATACACACACATATATATATATATATCTTTTTTTTTTTTTTTAACAAAGTTAGACCATGTAGAAATTAACCCTTAACCCCCTGCCCTTTTCTTTTAACAAGGTACAAAAATAAGAAGAAAGGTAATTGATTTACCTGATCATTCTGGACTGAAACTGAGAAATTGAATATGAGCCAGAGTTTTGCATTGCAACTTGAGTGGACATGGCAAACCTCCAACCTCTGAAAACGAAGATAATTATAAAATGAGCTATAATGATAATGAACAAATTCTATGAACATATGCACACATGCCAAGTACAAGTAACTGCTGGTGTTCAGGAGACCCTAGCCCTCAGGATTCATACACTACTTATGGGTGCACTGTAGTTACGGATGTGTTAGCAATTACATCAGCTCACTATAGAACCGTCTTAAGAGCTGAAAGGAATTACAACTCCCTTAAATTTTAAGAAACTTAAAATGCAGTCTAAAGCACTAAAATAGAGAGTACTGTATTTGGAAAGTGCTCTGTATTTCATAGTTTAGTTTCTAATCACTACCAACCACTCCTCCAAAAAAGATGTGTGTGTGGTTATTCAACAAGAAATGTAAGCAAAAAATGGCATTGTGTATCTTATGGGAAACATTGTGAAACCACGAACTCTATGAACACTGACATGAGAGATTTTTAAAAACATATTTCAATCTTTAAATACCATATTTTTAGTATTTATCACATAAGGCAGTGATCCCCTTTAAAAATAAGTATGATTTTGTGATAACTATTAAGTCAACCATATGCATCTTTAGGTGGCTTCTTAGCAAAGTATCAAATAATCTGAGAAATTTCAAAATTTGAATCATATTTTTAAAATTTGTACCTTACTGGTTTGTGACTGCACTGATATACTTTTCAAAGTTTTATTGTGGTGACATATATATAACATATTTGCCATTTCAACCATTTTTAAGTGTACAATTCAGTGGCATTAGTTACACTTACAATGTTGTGCTACTGTCACCACCAGCCATTAACTAAATATTTTCATCACCCCAAAGAGAAATCTGTACTCATTAAGCAAGAATTCCCCATTCCCTCCTCCCTCTGGTAACCTCTAATCTACCCTCCTTCTATGAATGTGCTTATTAATATGTGAAAACATATAATATTTATCCTTCTGTTTTTGGCTTATTTCATTTAGCATAGTATTTTCAAGGTTCATCCACCTTGTAGCATGTATCAGAACTTCATTCCTTTTTATGACTGAATAACATTCCATTGTATGTGTATAGGACATTTTGTTTATCCATTCCTCTAGTGATGGATATTTGTATTGTTTCTACCTTTTGACTATTGTGAATAATGCTGCTAAGAATATTGGTGTATAAGTATTCGTTTGAGTCTCTGTTTGCAATTCTTTGGGGTATATACCTAGGAGTGGAATTGCCAGGTCATTCATATAGTATTTCTATGTTTAACTTTTGAAGAACTGTGCACTGATAATTTTAATTCTTCTGAAACATAGAAATTTACATCTAGGGAAACGGATGTGGCTCAAGAAGTTCAGCGTCCGTCTACCATATGGAGAGACCGGGGTTCGATCCCTGGGAACTCCCGGTAAAAAAAAAAAAAAAAAAAAAAGAAATTTACATCTATACCAATGAAAATTCACAATCACAGAGAAGTTTCCTTTTAATCACTTCAAACCATGTTAATAGAAGAATTAGGACATTCACTTGCTTCCTTGGTATATATCTACAAATAATTACTGTTATATAGGATTACTTTCAAAGAATACTAATCTATTCTGTACTCACTAGTCAAAAATAAAATAAGAGTCCTTACTCAATGGGTTCAAAGAATAGAATAAACCAACAGAAGTTAGGTACTGAAAACACTAAGGCCCATATAATTTAGTCTTCTTACCGGTCAGCTATTGCTTTGGCCATAAAGTAATCTTCAGCAATGTATTGAGCAAAAGCTATGAGCCCTCCTGCTTGATCTAACACATCTTTTCTCATTAAACAAGACATTCCTGTCACACATTTGAAACCAGTTACATTAGCAGAGATATAAGATCTTGGATGTGAAGTTCCAAAATACACCTGCCAAAAAAAAAAAAAAATGTATAAAATTAGAATTTTATTTTTAAAGTCTGGAGTCTATAAAGTGTCTTTTCCGATAAGTCATCTTGAAATGGGTGTGAGTAAATATCCTATTATTCTTACATAAACTACCTGAATAATGGTGGTGCATAATAGTGTTTACATATAGCAGATGGTCAATAACTTATTTGTTTGACTACTCTTGTAACTATCACCATTACAAAGAAATAATGACTTCTAGGAGGGAAAAGTATATTCTATTCTCAAGTAGATATTGTCTTCTCTAAAACTGTAAAATTCAATTGGGATACAAAATGAGACAGGTAAAATATCACTCAATGATATATAAAATATTAAAAAACATTTAATATATCCTGCTTTAAGGATGTTCATGTAATATATATATATATATAGCATATTAACATATAGGAAAATCATCTCTTTTGGTGGCAGTTTGAGATTATTTTATGAAACCCAAGAAGAGAAAGATTATGTTTGTAAACTAATCTATTCCTCTGGGTATGATACCCTTGATTGCATTACATCAGTGGGGGCATGATTCATGTTGAGTCTCCGCCCTCTTGCTGGTTGAGACATAGAGACTCAGATAGACAGGAAAAAAAGGGAGCCAGCATATTTGATCTGCAATGTGAGAGAGAGGATGGCTTAAGCATGAAGCCCCCAAGATGTTGGGCCCATGGAGCAGCTCATGGAGCCCTGCTATATGCCTGGAAGCTCACAGCTGAGCTCGGAAAAAGAGCAGAACAGCAGAGACTGATATAGGAGGCTCGGAAAGACACAAGCCCTATGCCACCTTGCAGCTGATAGTGGGAAGAAAACGGAGCAGCCGAGCCTGAGAGAGGAAGCCCAGGAGGGAAGGCAGACACTAGGCAGAGATTGCCCGCCATTTTTTTTAAGGAGGTACCCAGGATTGAACCCAGGACCTTGTACATGGGAAGCAGGCACTCAACCACTGAGCTACATTCGCTCTCCACACCAGCCATCTTGCTTCAACACCTGGCAGCTGACTTTGGTGAGAAAGCAACTCTTACAGTGCCTTGAGATGGACTTTTCACGGCTTTGGAACTGTGAGCTATTACCCCAAATAAATACCCTTTATAAAAGCCAACAGATTGCTGATACTTTGCATCAGCAGTCCTTTGGCTGACTAAAACACTCTTAATTCCTTTTCTTGTATCTATCATAGCTAGATGCTTTCTGCCCCTGAGTCACTGAGCTTCTTCCCAATTTCCCCAATTTTATTTCTCAATGTGATTCTCATAAACAAGGCAGAAACTAAAATTCTATCTCCCATCTTACTGCCCTTTCCCTAGATATGCTTTGAAGTCATGAGATTTAACAAGCTGATAAATCAATGGTAGAAAAAGATGGTCATCAACTCTACTTATAAGATATAAAACTCTATTATTTACATTTTAGATATGCTACCTTCTCCAATTAGGTTGAATTAGAGAGCAGTGATCTTTCTCAATGGTAAGAATTACACACAACACATACACAAAAAAAGAGAATTTTCAAGAATAATTACGAATATGATTCTTGCTACCTACCCTATACACCCAAATTCTAATGACGCCTCAGGAAGACTGAATCAAACCAAACTTCCAGACCAGAAGCACACATCCTAACTCCTTAAGCAGATATTAAGTGAGGCCTTAGAAATAAGGTAGGACTAGAGACTGGGTTGAAGTCTCCCAAGATTTCTTTACAGATGGGAATAATTCTTCTGGCCTATCTCCATCCGCTCTAAATATGGCAGAGTGACTGCGAAGGGATTTAAAAAACTACGAGAGTGGATGTATTCTGGGAGATGTTTATTGTTGACAAATATAACAACTTGGGTATTTCTAAAACAAAAATATAAAGTAGTAAATAAGAATACACATTTTAAGACAGCTACTCAGAGTGTCTTTTACTAAACAAAAACTCTGGTATTTAAGACTAATGATATCTTGTAGGAGGATAAATATACTGCTATACATAAGAAAGAGCTCATGGTTCAAACTGCCAAAGGTCAAACGCAGGTTCCCACAATGTACCTTTACCCCTTCAGAACTGTGGCAATCAATTCAGAAGAATATAAATGCGAATATGCTTAAGAGAAAGTGGATAATATTTTGAGACTGAAATCTTATTTCTATCACATAAAGACAAGAGTTCCTCCTTCCAAATGTTTAATAGTACAGAAATTGTTAAGTATGGGACCTACATATGACAGACTATGATACAGTCAAGAACAATTACTTTTATGAAAAAGTATTAATGATATGGGGAAAAGCTTATGAAATAAGTGAAAACAATTAAAGAGACAAGTTGTTTTTAGAATACTATCTCAACTATGTTTTTAAAATGGTACAAAGGAAAAAAGACTCCAAGGTGCTAAAAATGCTAAAACAAATAATTTAAAAATAGGAAAGTTTTCTAATTGGTAGGGTATGGGTGATTTTTTTTTTCTTCCTTATCCTTTTTCATAACCGATAGCGTCCCATATTCAAGTTTATATTTCTTTTAAAAGCTGAAAGAAAATACAGATGGAAAACGTAAAATAAGTTTTTCAGCTAATTATTAGAAATCTGCTTTTTATGTAAGTCAAAGTCTAGAACTGAAAGGGAGGCCCATCAGGAGAAAGACGAGACCATGTTCAGTTGGCAACGAGACCTCAAGATGATTTCTTTGTGCACATCCAATCACTGCCAGAGTACAGTGATCTCTGCAGTGAGTGACACCAGGGAGCCCAAGGAGTTCCTCACTAATGAAACCAGCTACTTTCAAATAAGGATTCTAGTATATAGCAGGTTCCCAAACGGACTTACTACAGTTAACTTCAGGTAGCTAGTCCCAAGCCTCACGCTTAGACTAGTCTCAAATCTCTTGATTAGGGATCTGATAGCATGAATATCATTTATGACCACCATACTCACCTGTTCTAACGTGGCGGCAAAGCCCTGTCTGTCTGCTACATAAGGCAGCCCGTGAACCAAGCCTACTTTCTCTGTCATTTGATTAACCATGTCAGTAAGTGTGTCTGGAATTACTAAAAAAAAAAAAGGTGGGGGGGGTGAGAGAAAATGTCTTTTTTAGTAAAATGGCCACTGATGGAAAATTAACATTTGGATCTCACAAAATGATTCTTAATCACCTTTCTGGGTACAATACAAAATTTCAAAAAGGCATAACTTATAATAAGCTCATTTACTCTATACATTACCAGCTGGTCTATACCTAATATGTACCAGAGGCAGGATATACCCTGAAAATGTTCCCCTCCTTTTCTGAGCCTCCACATCAGAATAATGGACAGTGTGTCTCAGTGGAAAAGTCTAAGAGCCGAAGTCAAAGGACCTCACTTCTTGTGCTGGCTCCTCCATTTTCCAAGCATAGAAAATAAGCCTCCACTTTTTCAGTGGGTATATAATATGTATCCTAACTCATAGAACTGTTAATGTAAACTAATGAGATTGTAGTTGACAGTAATATGTATACTGAAAACATAACAAATACAAGAGAAAATAATTTAACATAGCAAATGCAGAGAATGAGTTCATGAGTTGATTTGTAATGGTTCTGAGTAATTAGGAGGATTGCTACACTTCTATTAATTTCAAATTTGCATTTTAAACTAATAAAAAATTTTTAAATCATTGCTTCATCTTCAAATTGCAAATATATATTTTATTACTTTATTTTACTTATTTTCTTCAAATAATTAAATCTATTGTAAATAGATGTATTTGTAACATACTAGGTTAGCATAAAAAAATTAAATCTTAGTGTAAGTTGACATATTACCATGAAATAATGCTAACATAAATTGCTTTATTAGGCAAACAAAAAGGACTGATAAAAATATTTTTTGATTGCTTTTGACATTTTATCATCAAATGAATAAGTTTATAAAATAAACCAGAAACACCTCACCTCTTATTCCACTATCACAAATCCATATAAGATCATACTTTGCAACTTCATATCCTGGCATTAAATTATTAATTTTAGGATTAATGCCAACCTTTTTGCCACCTAAAAATTTAAAGATACAGAAGTGAAAGATTCACGCAACATTATAAATACTTTCTATTATTCAGATACATGGTAGGGAGAGTTGAAAAGTACTTACATATTTTAAAAATTAAAAAAAAACATACTTTCACTTTATTTTTTACATTCTCTACTATTCAAAAATATATTTAGAAAAAATGTTTTCAAAAGAATTATATTGTTTATATTAAAAAATCCATTATTCAGTTTTCTAATTCTTCCATTCTTACACTAATAGATAGTAAATATGAGTCAATATTTAATGCTAAATACCTCTACAAGTCTTCAGAATTATTTCTGTAAGCTGTTGGAAAAATAGTCTGTTTTTGTAATATAATAAAAAGGAATTCTATCATTAACTTCCAGTTACAGACAATGAGATACAAAAAAATCCAAACATTGAATATATTTAAGACACAAAAATAACAAACTCTCGTCTGATTTATATATAACCTAATTTTGGATAATTTTTTGTTGTTGTTAATGTCAGATTGACTACTTGTTTCAGAAAGAAAATCTTGATTTTTATAATTTAAGTTTTCTCAAATGGATGTAAATACTTTTCACTATTCCAAAAATCTTAAAAGAAACATGCTATATTAACATCAATGGATGGCTAACACCTTCATCTATAGTTTAATGTAGAGAAGACTACTGATACATAATACTATTAAAGCAAAATGGAGTCGCAGAGTTTCTTTGTTGCTTACCTATAAACAATCGAGCATCAACATTTGGATATTTTCCAAGAAGCTTCTTGCACACATCGATGGCTGGATCATCATGATCTTGTACACAAAGGAGGACTTCATACTAGTCAAAGAACAGTAAAATAAATTAACCGCTTTAAAAATAAGCATTCATCAATTAGCATGTACTGATTGATCAAGAAGCATAAGAAAAACAAGCAGTTGTAAGCACAAAATTTAAAAGTTAAGAGTATCCATAATGGATGCAAACACTTATCATATTATAAGTGTCACTTTAATTAAGAGCAACTTCTCCAGAAAAGGGACTTGTGTGTGATAATGAAGAAACTGGTGGTACTCACAGTTGAAATCTTGCCATTCCTATAAGGCGTGCCATAGTAATTAAACCGGGTCTCAAGATTTACTAAATGCTCACAGTGTGCCTACCAGTGTAATAGGCAAACAAAAATAAACATAGCCTCTGTTCTCTAGAAGATTTCTATCCAAATTTAGTATTACTTGCAAATCCCATTATGATAAATTAATGGGCTTTTCTAACTCTTCAAATAAAAAGAACAAAGAACAAAATATGAGATTAGATTTCTGGCATAAAATAATTGTTCAGAATAAAATAGAATTTGATTTGACTCAAAATTCACCAACCTGAAAAGCATGGTTAGCTTTCTAAGTATGAAAACACCCAGTTTAGTCTCTGACAGTAAATTAAGGAAGTCATTGCTTAGCATTTTTTGACTGCCTGTGTCAAAATCATGCTGGAACATTTATTATAGATAGATAATTTTGGGCCCCATTCTTAGGAATCCAAATCCCTGGGGGTGATTCTGACAAGTAGTTTATAAAATCTTGAGATACCTTTGTGTCTTCACATTTTGATGAAATATTTTATTTGCTAAGGATCTCTGTATTAGAATAGTTCATCGCTCCAATTACACTGTAACTGGCAAAGCACAAGTTAAAGGTTTTCTTACTTAATGCAAAAAAAAAAAAATCCTTCCGATATGTTTTACACTATCTAAAGGATAAGGCATATATATATATGTTCAAAAATACAGTATTTATTTTTAAATTTTACACCTTTAAGTTAAACCTCTAAGGTTCCATTTTAGTGAACTACTAAATGTTTAAAAAATATTTGTTTTCATACACAAAAATGCTACTATACCATTTTGAGGGATAAACATTCTAAAGTAGTGATTTTTTTTTTTTTTTTCAGAAGTGGTGAAAAATTCATGCTGACTCATCAACAAATTTCCTATCATATCCTCTTTCTAAAACTGGTTGAACATTTTAAGTGCAGAAAGGAGGTTTATTATATCCAGGAAAAAGAGCAAAGCTATGTGTTTGTTTGTTTGTTTTTTAAAAGCGCTAAAGACACAACTTTTTAGTGTCTAATATACTAACATACAAGGACTAACTTGAGTAATGGGAAGACCTATTTTATTTACTTGTATTGTTAAGCACACACAAAGTAAAAAATGAAAACAGAATGTTTACAGTGCCCTTAAGCACAATAATAAATTTCCTCTTATTTTCTAGCTTCTGCTATTATAATAAAATCTATCCAATAACTGCCTTTAATGGTGACTGGTTAGAATTGTCACTCAGGAGTTTTGTTGCTGTTTTTTTTTTTTTGGAGGTACCAGGCTGGGGATTGAACCTGGAACCTCACATGTGGGAAGCTAGCGCTCAGCCAATGAGCTACACTGGCTCCCCTGAGTTGGCTCCTTCATTTGTTTTGCTTGTTGTTTTCTTTTTTGTTTTTAGGAGGCATGGGGAACCGAACCCAGGACCTCCCATGTGGGAAGACGGCACTCAACCACTTGAACCACATCCACTCCCCTCAAGGTCTTTTTTTTTTTTTTTTTAAAGATTTTTATTTATTTATTCATTTACCCCCCCCCTTGCTGCTTGTGCTCGCTGGGTCAGCTAACCACGCCGTGCGGGCGGGCCCGCCCCCACCAGGAGGCCCCGGGAACCGAACCCAGGGCCCCCCACATGGCAAACGGGAGCCCCACTGATTGAGCCACAGCCGCTTCCCTCAAGAGGTCTTAAAACCAACTTTGCAGCCATGTGGTCTCCAGACACCATATAAAAATCTGAGAATGGGAAGGGCACCTCTCCTACCATCCTCCTAAAATTTCTCAAAGGATTGACTCTAAGTCATGTAAAGCACCACTCTTTCAGTGCATCCTCCCATCTAGACTTTCAAAACAACGTTTGACTGAGCTACCTGAAGGCAATGATCTTAACAGTGAAGACTAGAAAGGTTAAGTGAATTTTCAATGGGTTAAAGCAACTATTAGTTCTTCTCTCCTTCTACTGTGGCTGCTCAGGCAGGCTTGCTCTAATGAATTCCTTGTTTTTCAAAACATAACACAGTTTCTGTAATGCTTTTATAATTTATGCTGTTTTGCAGGTATGAGTGAATATAGTAAAAGGAAATGTTTATAAGCAATACACTTTCATAAAATACAATAAAGCTAATCCTAGTCTCCCCTGACCCCTAGCAAGAAAAAACATTGTAAAATATAGTACTAGAAATGTGCTCAATGAGAAGAAAAAAGATATTCTGGGTTACAGCAAAATTTTTTGAGAAATATTTGGTAAGAATATAAGCAAAGGAGGTATAGTTTACCTTCATTTAAATGCAGGGTTTATCATTTTTATTTATTAAAACTCTTCAACTTAATTGCAAATTAAAAATAAATATCTTCTGTTTGGCCAGAGTAAAAATGAAAGTCACATTATCCAGCAAATGGTTCAAAAGCCTTAAATATTTAACTTAATTGTTTCTGATACTGAAAATAATACCAAGTTGGAGGTAGCATTCCAAGTATTTTTTAAAGTATTCGATTTTAATCAAGAACCTTCATTTTTGGCTAGAATAATCACCCTTGTGTCTTCACAGTTTGATCAAATGTTTAATTTGCTAGGAATCTCTATGTGAGAATACTCACTCGAACTACACCAGCAAAACACAAAATATTAAATCAGTTAAAGGCTTTCTTAGCTAACACAAAAAGAACGCTTCAGATATGTTTTACACTATCCAAAGGATTAGATATATATATACACACACACACATACACGTTACAAAATACAGCATTTACTTTAAAAAAGAAAACATTTACTAACTAAATCTCGAAGGAAATAAGCTATAATAAATTTTTCTAAATCAGTATGAATACATGAAATCTAGAAATAAATCTCCAAAATAATTTAGGTGAGAAGGTTAGTCTCTATCAAGTCATTAGTGAGACTGCTATACAAATAGATAAACTAATTCTCCCTTTTTCTTTTGAAATAGTGAAATGACTAAAGGACTGAGAACAGAGAATAGAAAATTCACAAACCGGGAATATTTAGACCTTTGATATTTAAGAAAACATCTGAAGTTGCAACATTCATGAATGTTACTTTATTGCTTTTATGACTAAATTTAGATGCATACATTTAGATATATAAATAATATTAGAAAAACTGCCTCATTGATTCACCTCTGTGCACATTAGGAATATAAACTTTTTATTACAGTAAACAAGATAAAATATCTTAAAATAGAAAAATGTTTTAATTTTTAATATATATTAATCAATTATATTACATAACAAGTAGGACTATATCTCAAATTATTTATAAATAACTACTTCACATATCATGTGTACAGAAAAATTTTATGATTAAATTTGATTACAGTAGAATATAAGTTAGCATGGACTTAGATCCCAAAGGCTTAGAACATCTTCTGGCACAGAGTCAGTGATGAGCACAGGTTTGTTAACTTAATGCATTTGTCCTGGCTAACATAACAATGAAAGACAGATGCCAGGAAAGAGATGTTTTGTAAGAAAAGTGCTCTTAATTCAAAGTTATGACAAGTAATGTTGAATACTTGTGATCTATTCTCAAATACTCTGTACTTCTTTTGGTAATATATAGTTTTTCTAATTTATTTGGTAAATTCCTAATCTCTCAGACTTAATAGTTTTACTACATGTAATAATAACACGAGTGTTTCATCTTTCAATTTCAGGCAGCTTTAAAACTTTGTTAGAAGAAGGACTTCTGGGAAGATGGCAGACTAGTAAGACATGGGAATCTCTTCTCCAGAAAAATAGCTAGAGGCCAGGCTGAAACAGCCCCGAAAAAGATCTTCTAGGGTTTAAGACAGCAGGTAAAGGCTGCACACCACCCAGAGAAGAGAGGGACAAAAGAGGGAAATCGTGACGACAGAACCGTGAGTTGGAACCAGCAGCGTCTGCTGCTGCCGGCACCCTCCCCCACACTAAAGACTCTTTAGAATTCTCGGGCCCCTGGGCCTGCGACTACAGACAAAGGGGGCTCCAGGGATCTACCACCCCAGGAAAGGGGAGAAAGGCTGACTCAGCTTCTGACCCGCAAATTTGGGCTGCGGTGCCCCACGGGCTCTTCCAGGCCAGGTGAGACCACACAGTGTTTTGCCCTGGGAGGCAGCGAAGGACTGGAGAAATCCGACCTTCGCAATCTCCCTCTCTTCTAGCCTGGACTAACTGTTGAGGACTCCACAGGAGAGGGGAGAGAGAGCCTGGGGCTGACTTGGCTTTTGACTGGCAGGTTTGGTCTGCCCTGTCCAGAGAGCCCTTACAGGCCAGGTGGGGCTGTGCCATTGTTTACCTTGGAGCCTGCAAGGGGCTAAAGATATACAAACCTCCCAAACTCCTCCTCTACTAACAGGGACTGATTGTTGAGGACTCAGAGGGGAGTGGAAATATTTCCTAGCTGGGAAAAGGGAGGGGCCTGCCAGAGAAGACTGGAGATCTCTCAGAAAGTTTGAATTACAAGGCTCTTAACCCCCAGACAGGAAGCTCTATCACATTGATCTTGTCTGTGTCCCAACAAATACACTCCGACCAGGCACTGAATTGAGAGCTGCCAAAGAGCACTGTCTCCTGGCAGACCAAGGAAGTGCACATAAGAAAATTAAAAATAAGTAGGAGAGGCTTTTTCTAGCCTCTATAGCCTCCTGCCCAAGGCCCTAGGAAGTGACTCTACAACCAGTTACTGGGTCCAGTGCCCACTTTTGAGCAACCAGCAGGACAATCCTAATAATCCAGGTTAAGCCAAAAATCAAAAAGCTGTGGTAACTCACAGCCCCCTGCCACTAAATCCCCATAAAAGAGAAAGAGATTGAGCATCTGAATAAACTACATCCTAACCAGATGCCTAAATACCAGCAAAAATTTAGGAGCCATACTAAGAAAATAGAAGACATGGCCCAAGAAAAGGAATATATCAAAGTCCCAGAAGAGATGCAGAATTTGAGAGAACTAATCAGTGAGATGAGCACAAATTAATGAGTTGAAAGACAATATAGTTAAAGAGATAAATGACATCAAGACGACACTGAGCGAACGCAAAGAAGAACTTGAAATCCTGAACAGAAAAGTAACGGAGTTCATGGGAATGAAAGACACAATAGGTGAAGTCAAAAACACATTTGAGGCATACAACAGCAGACTCGAAATGACAGAAGAAAGAATAAGTGATACTGAAGACAGAGCAGCTAAAATTGAAGAGAGAAAAGAACAGAGAGAGAAAAGAATGGAAAAAATTGAGCAGGGGCTCAGAGAGTTGAATGACAACACAAAACGCAAGAACATATGTGTCATGGGAGTTGCAGAAGGGGAAGAGAAAGGAAAGGGGGCAGAAAGAGTATTTGAGAAAATTATAGCTGAAAATTTCCAAACTCTCATGAAAGAAATGAACTTACATGTCCAAGAAGCATGCCATACTCCAATCAGAATAAATCCAAATAGACCTATGCCAAGACACATACTACTCAGAATGTCAAATGTCAAAGATAAAGAGAAAATTCTCAGAGCAACAAGAGAGAAGCAAACGATCACGTACAAGGGATGTCCAGTAAGACTTAGTGCAGATTTCTCTTCAGAAACCATGGAGGCGAGAAGACACTGGTATGATACAATTAGGAAACTGAAAGAGAAAATCTGCCAGCCGAGAATTCTAAATCTTTGTGAAAAGACTATTAAGTTAGAAAACAATTCCTTGAGGGAGCGGATGTGGCTTAAGCAGTTGAGGGACTGCTTCCCACATATGAGGTCCTGGGTTCAATCCCCAGCCCCACCCCCTCCCCAGTACCTCAAAAAAAAAACCAAGCAAACCAAAAAACAAAAACAAAAACACCCCACCAATTCCTCTTAACTATAGCTATACCCCTGAAAATGAAAACCAAAACACAGCAATAGATTTATAACATTTTAAACAAAATTTCAAATCTGGGGAAAAAAAATCACAATTACTATAGCCTTACTCTGTAAATAACTCTGATGATTAATTTTAAAATTCTTCATAAGGCCAGAATTTACTAAGTCATTAAGCCAATAATGTGAATTATTGAATCTTCTTGCTACTGATGAATCTCTCCCCAAATACTGCCTTCTAGCCTGATGCCAAATGAGTATTCAATTATGCACAAAATGAACCCTAACACTTTTTCATTCTTATTTTTTCCAAGGAATAAATATCAACACAAAGGTGGATTTATAAGACATTTAAAACACAGAAATCTTTCAGGACAATTAATATAGTAATAGTTTCACCATATTTTAAACCTAGAAATTCAGAACAAGAACCAGCAGTAAATCATCTTGTACATGTCCAAAATTAAACAAAATTTTACAACATCACTACGTACTATTTTTTTCCCAAAATGACCAAAAATGCTCCAAATCAAATAACAGAGGCAAAAGTTTTATCTAGAATGAAAACATTCCCATCCTTTTACAAAACAGTGTTCATATCAACAAAAAGCAGTGCTGGCAGACACATGGATGTTCATGTCATGACTACATGTATCCTTGTGAAACAACTCATCTGCTCGCTCAGATTTGTGTGATTTCAATGATTTAACTTTAGTTCTTGTGGAGCATTTGCCAGCATGCTTGGGTCTTTTAAAAAGCAAACAAAATGCCATGAGATCAAAATTTAGTGCAATTTATTTAGAAGCTATTTTACACTTTTTCTCTACTTTCTAAATTTTCTATTTAGATAGCTATCAATACTTTATAATTAAAAAATAAAATTGTGACCTAAAAAAGAATAAAAACAACCTCTTATATAAGTAACAGCATATATTATTCATTTTCAAATAGCTTCCTCCTCAACCAATTTAACGCTTCAATGACATAACAGATGAAAATAAGAATTAAGTGAAAACTAGCACTTTTAAGATAACCCTCAATCGCAGCAAAAGCAAAACAAAACAAACTGATTCAGAAGAAGAACTAAATTACTGCTTAATCACAAATGTTCCCAGGATTATGTTTTTAAGGCACTCTTTTTTTTTTTTTTCCTTTTTTCTTTTTTTACTACTCATATACATGGGAAGCAGGCGCTCAACCACTGAGCTACACCCACTCCCCGACGGAACTCTTTTTACAACCAAAACCCACACTGACTTCCTGAATCACTTAAATTTCATGACTATCACATCTTATGAGAGCTGCAACATAAATAATCCATAACTAAGTTTAAAAAGTGGATAAATGAGGAAAGGTTAGGATCATAGTAAAAAAACTGAAATGTGAGATTAAGTTCCACAAAAATAAATGCATATTATTCTAAACTATACCTTAAGATTTATTCATAATTAATGAAAATATTCACTCATCCATATATAAACAAATTCTCCTTTGTATTGATTCACATGGTGTGGGGGCCAGGAAAAATGCCCCATATTTCTTATTGCAAAGCTTATTTTACACTTAATTAATTTGATTCATATCACTCCTGAACTACAAAAGCAGCATCTTGCATTTTTCAGTTTGAAAAAAATCAAGTATATACAACTATACCTTATTTTTAATTGCATATTTAATTTATTGAATGAATAAATGCATATGATTCAAATCTCTAAAATTATTAAATATATATCTAATACATACATATACAAGAAGAAATACATAATTTTTGCTTCAAATAACTAAACTCCAAAAATTCTGAAAGTGATAATATAAAAATACTAGAAAAATAACTGAATGATACTCATGTCTACATACTTAAATAAGAGCTGCATAAGGCTATCACGTCTGTGTCTTCTCTATTCTTTTCATTGGTGCTATCAAGAAAAGTATGGGCTAAAAGAAAAGAAACAAGAGCATGAAAACGAGTCACCATGAGAAGCGTGGGTTGTATATGTTCTTCCCTCTCACTATTTGGCCTACACTACCCTAAAGAAATAGGAGGGGAAGCATCTACAAGTGGCAAATATAGCTATGGAAAAAACTGAGGGTAAAATTGAGGCCAATCAATAAAGACCTCAAAGGGAAAATTAAACTGCACTGATGATAGAACAGGAAGAAATTTGAAGCCACATTCTTTTCACAAGTAATCTACCACCAAAATGCCCTTTCAAAAGCAGTGCCTCAAACAGGCAATTTCAAAATCCACAGTCAAGCTAAATATAAAAATCAAGGAATATTAAGTTCTCTCAAGAAACTACAGGTAGAATAAAGAATACTCCTACCTCAAGAACAGTGGAAGTTCTCCAATGATGAGTGTACATTGAACCCATACATATATAATTATAGATACATTGTATGAGCAATACAATTAGGTCTTAAAAGCCAGAGAAACAAAGAAATTCAAAATAAGGTATAATGAAGTGCTACCTTGTCACTAACTGTAAACTCTTCTTGGCTCACATGCCAGGTTACCAAGGGGATTCACGTGTAGTTCCGGCTGTCATATATCCATTTCAGACCATTAAATACTACTTTTCACTATTACTGCCTCCTCTTCCCCTGTTCATATATGACTCATGAAACAAGTTCTTCCTTTTCAAACTACCAGGCACTTAATATCTGAGTGCTGGGGATTTCTACTTCACATGGTTACATAGGTGGTTAGAAAAGGAATATACACTCTTCCCCCAACCCCATTTTCATCCTGAAGCATAAGCTTTATGAGACAGACATCATCATGAATTTTTAACACCTTCACCTTACAGTGTCAAAATTCCTCTTTAACTGTTTACCATGGGCAGGGGTGGGGGGTGGGGGGGGGTGGAGCATGGTTTAGCCCATTCCTAATGAACATAACATTGTACTTACTTTGGGATAGTCCAATTCAAAGAATGTTTCCAGGTTGTTGATTAGGTTAGGGTCTACCCCTTTCAGTGGTTTCAGAAGAGACACACCTGGGAGCTTGCTATAAGGCTGTTTGTCAGTTGCCTTCTTGTTAAGGTGTAATCGGCTGAAAAGTAAATGATATATAAATTATTTCTGTACAGTATACTAATGTCAACTCTAAATAAAGTAAGTACCAAGCTGTCAATAAATTACTAAATTCTGAGTAAAGAATTTTTAACTGAAAGCTTTCTAAAAGGAGATCTGAAAATGAAGGGAAGTAGAACCAGGTAAGCTTCCAGTTTAGGAAAACTAAAACTAAGCAGGAATGAATGCTCTGATGAAGGCTGGAACTTGGACAGTAGTTTATGACTATACTCTCCATGCTTAGAGGTATGCTGTGCATTGAGCAGGCATTCAATAAATATTGGTGAAGAAATGAATGATGGTGTTAGTCTACAAATTAACTGCACTTTATTTCAAACTGCCTTCAAAGTGGCCAAAGAACTATAAAAATTGGGGGTGGGGGAGGGTGGGGAGGAGGGATCCATATCTGCACCAGAAGAAATACAGAAGAGTAACCAGAAATTTTTGAGGAATTTCTACAACAAAAAGTCCAGGCAGCACATGACTGATGTATGTACCAAGCAGCAAGAAAATGGGAAGCAAGAAAATGAAATAATTAGCAGAGCTCCCAACATTCACAAGTTCAGAATGGCAGGGGTAGGAGAAAGTTGAAGGTAAGGGAAAGAATCTCAATGATGAGAAAAATATCTATTAATGACACTGGAAAATACCCCAGTGCCACTAGTTCACAGATAAGTTGGCCAAGGTTCTCGCTGCCAGCCCATCCCAATGGTGCTGTGACACTGGGCGCCGAATGAGGAAAGCCATGCCAACTAGAGAAGAAAGAATGTTCCCCAGTTAATGTCAGGCTGTCACAACAAAAAGAAGAGATGCCATTTGGCAGAGTGATGAAGTTTCTGAAGGAAGTCTCCAAAGGCTTCCTCCCAATGTCTCATAAGCAAGTCTCCAAGTATTCAATAGTAATGAGAGGCTAGAATGATCATGGGGCAATCCGTAAGAGCTTCTTTTTAGTTATTTATTATTTTTTTTGCAAGAGATTCTAAGACACGTGGTCTTCCACATTTTAACATCTTTGAAAACAACGGCATCTTACAATTGCTAGTTACCAAATGGCAGCCCTGACTTAGTGGTATGAAAACTACTCAGTGAGACCTTCTGGAAGATTAAGAAAACACCAGCATCAATGCATCTTAGATTTGATGAAATTCAGTATTGATCTATGAACGACTTCTGGAAGTGCACGGGTACCAAAGTGAGAGCAGCTGGCCACTCCCAGCTAATTAAGCAGCAGCATGCGGCAGCAAATGCCTAATGTTTCAGATAGGACTATATAAACATCCTTACAGAAAGAAAACAGGTTATCTACAATGGAAAAATGAAAACCAACAAGAAATTTAAAGAATAGGGTGGTATCCATTTCTGATTCGCAACACCTTATAACAGAAAATAATGGAGCACCATCTATAGCAGTGCTACTCAAAATGTGATCTGGTACACAATGACATAAGAAATGAGAGAAAGCATTTAGAAAGTTTCAGAGCAATGTGGCATTGCCACATATGAGGTCCGGGATTCAATCCCTGGCCCCAGTGATTAAAAAAAAAAAAAAAATATTTGGTGGGTAGGGAGAAAAAATACACCAAATGTAAGATATGGGCTATGATTAGTAATATTTTGACGATACTCTTTCAGTTTCAAATGTTTCAAACTATGCTTGTTTTGTAAGTTCACAACTTTTACTATACACTTATTGTTCAAATATGTTCATGTATGAATGATATACTTTAATGTAATTTTAGTTAAAAAAAAAATTTTTTTTTAAGTGATTGTTAAATACA
The DNA here is from genome assembly GCA_026826555.1 of Tolypeutes matacus. Taxonomy (NCBI): domain Eukaryota; kingdom Metazoa; phylum Chordata; class Mammalia; order Cingulata; family Chlamyphoridae; genus Tolypeutes; species Tolypeutes matacus. The sequence continues at coordinate 1,212,296 of JAKSZT010054079.1, forward strand.
TGACTGATGTTAATTAAATACATAGAAAAATAAGAGGAAACCCTCCAAGGTCAGAAATCAAAAGAAGCTTCTGAGAGCTGGAGATGCTGCTGCCCTGGGGCCATCTGCTAGTCCCTAGTGACCAAGAGATGGAGACAAGATAAAAATGATAGAAAATATGCATCTGAGAATCTTGAAAAACTCTGGAATCCTTGAAGGGTGAAGTAGGAAAAAACTGGCTCAGAGATGGCGGGGATGCTTCCGATCTTGGATTCAGCCCTGGTAAAGTGGAAAAGGAAAATGTTTTCCTGAAGAACATCTAACTACATAGGTTTGGGGTCCAGAACACACACTACTTGCAGTACTTGAAAAAACCCAAGAGTAGGAATGAGAGCCCATCTGGCCGGGAATATATGAAAAGAACAAAACAATATCTATAGATGAAAATTATGAGCCTTGACACTAGAAACTCAACAGACAGGTAAAACAGCAGAGTGCACACATACAATTTAAGAAATAATTGGAGAAGCAGAATCTAGGTCTGGAGCAATTACCCAGAACGCAGCACAGAGAATATCAGAAGCAAAGATAGAGAAATCACGAAAGAGATTAAGAGACATGGAAGATAGAATAAGAAGGTCTAAAATTGCAGTTATTTTTATTGTTTGGTAGTATGTGTGATCATTAAGTGTTATTAAACTGTATCAAACATGCATATGAAATGATATCAGAGAAACTTACTCCATGAATAATTTTACTGCATTTGGCAAGACTTTAGATAAAAAAAAAAAAAAAAAAACCTAGGAGAATTTAAACTATACTCAATATTTTGTCTAGTGGCCTTTAACTTGTGATAAAAGTTTAGAGTTTATCCTATTTTTTTCCTTCTTCCCCTTCCCCTTTATCAAGACATTTTAAATGCTAATATAGATATACCTCCTAAGCTTTGAAGAGCTTTTTATATTGACAATGCAGTATTTTATCACAGATTCATTCTGACTCCTCAAACATTGAGGCCATCTCCAGGCTTATGAATGAAGAGAACTGGTGATGAGTATTATAGGTGTAATTTCCACTCAAAATAATGACAAGCCAAACTGTATTGCCGAACCTTTAAAAAAAATTCTTATTTGTATTCTCACAGAGATACCCCCATTTCTACCAAATTATCTCTAATATTTTCTTTGCATACCCTAAGGAGTTATCTTGTAGTGTGCCCTCTAGGATACAAGAATTCTACTTTGGAGAATCCTATTTTGAACTATGTAATTCAACTGACAAAGCCCCTTGTGACAAAGAACTCAAATTGTTTATCAAAATAAAAGAATTTCCACCAAGTCACCAAAGAAAAGCACTCAGCACTACATGCAGAAGACAGTGGTACTCGTTAGCATTCACTTAGTAAACATTTTTTGAGCCTCAGATGTTCACTAGGCATTATCCTACATATGGAGATACAATGATGAACAAGCAAATTCCCCACCATCAACGAGTGTGGTTTAGTGGGGAGGTGTCCGTGCACAGAGTTCTTCTCCTTGTAAAACTCTTACAAGATATCAACAAAGCTATGCTCTGGAGCAGGAATGCATTCAGTTTGCCTGCCACCCACAAATGATGCTGGCCGGTGCTTTGTCCATGCCTGTTGTGTTGTTCACGAATCTGCAGCTGTTTTTATTCAAAATGTGATCAACAGCCCGTTTTGTGTGTCTCAAAAGTGGCCTGAGTGGTGGAGTCCTCCAAGTGGGTCAACTTGACGAGTGTCTCTGACAGGATCCTATGAGGCTTACTGGTTTCAAACCAATTTTTGTTTTAGGAACTCTGGCCGGGGTTTCTGCATTACATAGACAGTATGAACTTGAGCCTATCACACCCACATGTGGCACAGCATTTCTCATGGGTGCCCATTTCCACCCTCAGACAAGGAGCAGGTGACTTGCTTTCTGCCAGGATCTTTCTCAGTTTCAGGTTCCTTACTAGTCATGCATTTGGCTTGCAGCCCTGGCCTTTTTGGGGATGTGTATGTGTGACAGTAAAGTCACACATAAGTATATAGCTCACAGAATTTTCTCAAAGTGAAACACCCATGTAACCAATAGCTGGATCAAGAAACAGAATAATACAATTCCAGAAGCCCTAGTATGCCCCCTTCTACTTACTACCATCCCCTCAAGGATAACCACTATCCTGACTTCTATCTACCACCACAGACTAGTTTTGTCTGTTTGAAAGTGTACCATAAATGGAAGCCCACAGGATGCACTCTTAAGTGTCGGTCTTATTTTGCTTAACATTATGTTTGTGATGAAAGTCATCCATGCTGTTATATTTAGTTATAGTTCATTCATTCTAATTAAAGTATGTATGCCTTTTATTAATATACCACAATTTATCCACTCATTGTTGATGCTATTTGGGTTGTTTCCAGTTTTTAGCAATTACAAACAGCATCCAGCCTTGTCTTTGTCCTTACAGAAGTATTAAAAATCCTACCCGCCCACCAACCCTCTCAGAAGTTCCACTTTTGGACAAGATGGAGAAACAGGGATAGATTTACCTTCCTGCCTGAAACAACCAAAAAATCAAATGAAATATAGGAAATGAGAGTTTTCAAGACACTGGACACTGGTAAATAAGGAAAGTGATTCCTGAGGCATGGAAAACAAATGAGGTAAGCCCTACCATTGCCCCAGCTTACCGCTTTGAGAGAATTTCCAGGTCATGGCACAGGGTAAGGGAACCCAGGCAGAGCCAAGCAGACTCACAAATTGTGATAAGAGTTGCAGGTCCAGGAATTTAAAAATATCCAGCATCCAACAAAATAAAATTTATAATGTCTGGCATCCAATCAAAAATTACCAGTTACGCAAAGAATGAGGAAAATACAACCAAAAATGAGGAGGAAAAGCAATACATAGAAACTGACCTAGAACTGTCATTGAGGTAAGAATTAGCAGACAAAACCCAATCCACTGCTTTGTGTCCTCTTCGTTTTTTGGAATCTGGAGATTTTTCTTTCTTAATTTCAGGCTGTGTTTGTAGAATCATTACACTACTTTCACGTGCTTAGAACAGGAGAGGTGTTCACACATGTGCTCAGACCACCTCTTGCTCAGAAGTAGTTTCTGAACAAGCTTCTGTAAATAAAGTGTGATACAGACTATAATGAAAGTACATTCGGAACAGTGAGAGCAGAGAGAAGGAAGCGTCTAACTCTTCCTGGGAGGTGGTTCCTCCTCCAAGTGTGGTCCAATGGCCAGCAACAGTGGCATCACCTGGGAGGTTTTTAGAAATGCAGAATCTCAGCCTCTACTCCAGACTTACTGAAACAGAATTTGTATTTCAACAAGATCCGCAGCTGATAATCACAGGCACATTCAGGTTTGAGAAGCACTGTTTTAAGATTCATCTCTCAAACTCATTCTGGACTTCACAGACAAGACTGAAAAGGCCCTTAGCTCATCCTATAGGTAGGGAATAACCATGAAATAAGGAAGCAACAATGATCATCTTTGTATGTGTAGAAGCGAAGAGAATAAGGTAGAGGCAGGGGAGAGTGAAAGCAAGGGAAATATTATATAAGTTCAAAAAAATAGGTACACAAACTAACAAGGCAGCATAAGGGATAGAAAGAGTCAGGAGAAAGAAAGAATTAGAACTGATGAGGCTTGGCTAATGAGGCGGCGGTAATGAGGGAGAGTGAGGGGTGCACATGGATGACTCCCAGGTTTGGTCTTAGGTAACTACTAGTGCTATTCACAAAATCTGAGTGTGGTGAGAGATGGGAGAAGGTAATGAGCATTATTTTGAACACATTTAAGTTACTCTTAAGACATAAGTGGTCATGTCTCTTATCCAGGAGAATAGTGGTTTTCAACATTTGGTGTATGTAATGCCCACATATAGATATCCCAATATAACGGGCCAGTTGCAGAGTCTAGGGACCTGCATTTTTATGAGCACTCCAAATGATTCTGATCTAGGTCACCAGTGAACCACACCTGGAAAAACATTTCAATAGATTATAAATTCTCCAGGACTCAGCAGTGATACATAGTATATTCTCAAAAAAAAAAAAGGTAAATAAAAAAGAGTAAAGAAACACTTAAATATATAGATGTAGAACTCAAAGGTAAGGTTAGTCCAGAGATAATTATGGGAGAGACACACCATTTGGTAAATTATGGGAGAGACACACCATTTTGTAAATCCATAAGCTCTACCAGGTAGAACATGCCATTAGTAGGTGACCAAGAACAAATATAATTAATCTTATAGAACCAGTAATGTATGAAGACTAAGTGGGAGTGGCTGGAGAAATAGGAAAAAAGTCAGAAAGAGAGTAATGTCATAGAAGTGTTTATTTGGCTGGGCTGTTCTCTTTTTCAAAGGGTTCAAGAAAGAACACTGAATGCAAGAGAGCAGTCAAGATAAGATGAAGTGTCACTGGATTAAGTATGTACTTGGTGACCTTAAAGCACTTGTCGGCAGGGGATGGCAGGGGATGGCGTAGTTGATGGAGCACAAGGGGAAGATAGATAAAAATGGAGTAAATGAATGGGAGGTGAGAATGTGATAACAGTGAATAACTATTTTCTCCCAAAATCCTGACAATGAGTAAAAGGCAAAAGAGTCAGGGCAATAGCTAGATGGAGAAGAGTTTTTTTGGTTTAATTTTTAAATACTTGAGTATATATGCTAAGGGGGGAAAGCTATCAAAAATAAAGTGAGAGAAAAGAAAAAAAAAATGGATCCATAGTGTGAAGAGGAGCATGATGGTTAAGTACACGTATCAACTTGGCTAGGTTATGGTGTCCAGTTGTTTGGTCAAGAAAGTACTGGCCTGTTACTGTGAGGGTATTTAAAACATTAGTCAGTTGACTGCATCTATGGCTGATTACATCTACCATCAACAAAGGAGATGGCCTTCAACAAAGAGAGAAGTCTCATGCAAATCAGCTGAAGATCTTAAAGGGAGAAATGATTTCACTGTCTGAAAGAATTTCTAACTCCACTTCAGCCAGCCAGCTTCTCTTAGAGAATTCATCAAAACCTTCCTCGAACTTCCCAACTTGCAGACTGCCCCATGGAATTCGAACTCGCCAATCCCCATGGTTGCATGAGCCAATTCCTGTAGTATAAGAATTTATAAATGTGTGTGTGTGTAATATATGTATGTCCTGTCAGTTCTGCCGCCCATTAATAAGGAAGTAAGGTAGTCTGCCAAGAATGAAGGGGGGTGAGGGGCTTCAGTAGAATGGTGGAGATTCAGAAGTTCTGCCAATAATGGGTGACAGTTAAATGCAGAAACAGAGAACTGTCAATACCACCACTGTAGGCTTGGCTGAGATCTGAGACCATGAATGTGTAGTAATATTAATCCACTGGCTCTCTGATTACCCTATGCTGGGTTTTGAAAGTTGAGAAGCTATAAATTATTGGATGGCTTCAGGATAACAGAGCAGACTGGTATGAGGGAAGAAAGGGGCATGATAATAAAGTGATGAATTGTGGGTTCTGGGCTAGATGAAGAATTAAATGTAGCCAAGAGGTAGCAGGTGGAGAACACAACTGTGGATAAATAGCCTAGAGCAGCTGTTCTCAACCTTGGCTGCACATTAGAATCCCCTAAGGAGTTTTTTAGAAATCCTGATGCCTGGGCCAATTAAACCAGAATCTCTAGGGGTCAGACTCAGGCAGCAGTATTGTTTTAAAATCCCCAAGGAGACTCCAAAGTGCAGTCAAAGTTGAGAACCACTGGCCCAAGAAACACAGGCTCCAGTGAGAAGAGAAGAGGGCCAAGGAGGAAATCCTTAGAAACATCAGCATTTATGGGATGGGTGGAACATGTGAAGCCTGTGAAGAACAAGCAGTATGAGAATGGGAAAGTCATGAAAGAGAATGAGTAGGGGCTCTCGCAATATAATCTACATGCTGCCAATTACCATGAACTAAAATTCAGAACAACTGGAGAAATTCCCATGTAGATGCCCTATCCTTAGGGATTACTTCCAGTTTTTTTTTTTTTTTTTTTTTCGTTTTTTTTTGTTGTTGTTATCACTGGCAGTGTAGCCCACTAGTTTGAATTTCTGTGCCAGATTCAATTTACAAACTGTGTGTCCTTGAGCAAGTTATTTATCTCAAGTTTTAAAACAATGTGGATGACAGTACTAGCTCATAGGATAGTTATGAGAAAAAGATGAGATTAAGCCAAAAAGTAAACACTAAAGGATAACTATTATCCTCAGTAATCTAAAAAACAAACAAACAACAACAACAACCAAAAAACCCCACTAATTTTAAGGGTAACGTTTTCCATCTAATGTAACACCTCTGAATCTACCGTACTTTGATTAGAGGTCTAAAGAGGTCTTACATCTAAACACTGATGACTCACACACCAAAATCGAAGGACTGGGAATTCAGAGTTTTTAAAAGATTTGTTCATATATATTTTGGTTAAAATTATATCAAAAGTTAAAATTACCCTCAGTATTGAAGAACAAATCTAAAGCTCTATAGACATCCTCCAAAAGTGTAAAAATGATACACGTATGAGAGCGAAAAACAATAAATATCACAAATTATTATCCCTTAAAAATGGCCTGTTACTGCTTCTTAACTGAGCTCTCCTTTTGAAATTATTAGATGGGTCTTCAGTTGGGAAGAGAGGCACTTCCCACTGCACAGTCCTGCCTTTTAATTCCTTTATCCTCAGAGCCTGACTCAAAAAGTTGGATCATGCCAGACCCCCTCTGGCAGAGGGAGAGGGGGCCACCCTCAGAGCTGAGAGGCAGGGGCAGGATCCGTTTCCCACTGCAGCAGATACAATGGACAAAGTCAGTACTGGTTACTATGTCATTCCAAGCAATACCACCTGCTAGTGTGAAGATGCTTTGAGAGACTCCAGAGGAGACACTACTGTGTTTCAATGACCAACATAGCTCCCTAAGTAGCACAGTCCCTAGAGCACCCCATTCCAGGCAAAGAGAGATCCCCTCACCCTAGTCCTTAACATGTGAAAAGTTCTCAACCAGTGGCATCATGCAGAGGCATCAGGACCAATGGGAGCCATAATTTGGGATTTTAACAATAGTTTTGCTTCTCTTGAAATAGAATTTCTCTTCCTAACATGTACGTCCATTTGATTTTCAGAAATTTTATTTCATAACATTTCCAGGAATGTAGTGGGCATAAAAGTAATGGACTATTTCTATGACTAGTCAATGGTTTGCTTTGAAGGAATAAAATGATCCTAAATCTTAAGTGAACAATTTTTAGGAGAGCACAACAAATTCTCAATACATATATTATTTTCCTGAGAAATTGTTGTAAAATTAAATTGTAAATGGGGAACTAGAGTCACTCTCTCACAGAAAAAAAAAAAAAAAAAATCACACTGATGTACTTAAGGCACCCTCCCTCTCAAGGACAAGGAGGGGGAGGTGTTCACCACGTTGCTACAGGGCTGTACCTGCCAGCAGGGGGGACAGGTACCATCTGGGGTGCTTTCTCAGAGTAACTTAAGACCCGCCTATAGACCAAAAGGTTGTGAGGGATTAATTATGGGCAAAAGAGAGAGGCCTTCAGGGTTCCTGCTTTCCATTGTGATCCAGAAGGACATCTATTCAGGGAACACTTCAAAGAACTCCTGGAGATGGTAAGACATATTCAGTGGTTCTGCTGGACTTCACAGCTGCAGGAGCTTGATGAATCCTAATCGCCTCTGCACACCGGTTTTGAACTTTTGAACTGATGAGATGGGATTATTTTATCTCGGTTTTGATGTCCTAACATCCCAGTCTCTAAAATTCTTGCTTTCTTTTATTTTAGCTTATTATTTATTTTTTTAAAATCTTTTAGTCTTTTCTTTCTTTGAACAGTTTTCTTATTTAATGGTTCATAACCATTTTTATATGATAAATTCATATTTTATATGAATTTTTATTTTTATATGAATTCTTTACTAAGCTCTTCACCCCACAAGAAAGATACACAAATGCCCTAAGGAAGGCTTCTCAGGGAGAATATGGATTCCTTGAGGGCAAAGTTTACCTTGCTTAACAGCCTCAAATTGAGCTGTTTTTATAGTTCTGCTGTGTAATTCCTGACAGACAATCTGGTAAGCCAGCTTATCTGATGCTAGGAATTTTTCTCCTCTGCTCCATTCTGAAAATTATGCCACCAAGCTTGTTAATATTTCATGTAAAATTAAGCTGATGATCTGTCTGCATGCTCTGACATTCCCTACTTCACTTAACCCATGCCAGCAATTTCCAGTGATTATAGGCTTTGGTTACTGTCGGTACTTTGTGCTCTGGGAAGGCTATTACTGTGTATTTATGATTGGTATAGATCATGACTAATGTTATTTCCATACAGCACATGTCATTTCAAAGATGGCTCTGCATTAAAATGGGCTTCATCAACCACACAAAGCTTACCTCTGGTACAATCTTAAATCTGCTGATACTAGATTCCCCATAGTGAGTTAGCTTTAGAAGAAAACACAAACTATTTCCACTGAACAGAAAATGAACTTATATACTACAGAACACAAAGAATTCTGCCACCATTGAAACAAATAGGGGATTCTTTATTAATTAAGATAAAATAACTATTCCTTTGGTGACAATGAGAGTCAGCCTTAGCATATGGGAAATGGGTAGAGCATTATATTTTGCTGAGTGCAACTAAGAAACACAGTCTCGTGTGTTCCCACGAGGTAGTGCTTAAAAAACACAGGAGATTCTCACACGTTTATAAATAAATAAACTAATGGAACTGTCTCTATTCTAATCTACACAATCCATAAAGCTACCGTTTTAGAACTGAACTGAATTTTTAAACTATTTTGTGTATAAAATAAAACCCTGTGGATGGAGGACAAGTGAGGGACAGCACTCGCTGTGATCTGCATTTGTCAACCAACTCAGGATAGCCCTGGGCTCTACATTCCCCAAAGGGCAGGTCAAAATGTAAAGATGATGTATTGCAATGACAGGCTTTCCCCTAGGAAAACCTAGGTTTGGAAATTTTTCAGATCTAGATGAAATAAGGAATTTGTACAAAAACATATTGTTGGTATAGCTCTGTTTTTATTTTAACCTGCAAATGGTTAGAAATAGTGAGATAAAGATTTCATTTGGTGCGAATATTCTCGCAGTCCTGATTTTGTGATAATCAGGGTAGGCTAAATATTCTCTATATTAGAAACCATGCATATGTCCCCAGACCTAGTTTTTCTTCCTAGGTCTAGTTTTTAGAATGCTGGTGATAAACTAAGCCTGATTTATTATATGACCATCCTGTACGGGAAAAGACTGTAACTTTGGGTATCTTTGGTCAACCTTAAGAGATATAGCAGGGGGACGGATGTGACTCGGGTGGTTGGGCATCTGTCTCCCATATGGAGGGACCTGGGTTAGACCCCCAGGACCTCCTGATAAAAATTAAAAAAAGAAAAATACAGAAGGCGTGTGGGCCACCAGGCCCTGTGCGTGGGTGCACCACCAGACCTGCGAGCAGGTGAGCCGCCAGGCCCCGCAAGCTCCGCAGCAAGATGATGATGTCACAGGAGAGTGACACAAGGGAGAGCCAAAACAAGACGCACGGAAAAACCAGGAACTAAGGTGGCGCAGGAGGTAGTAGGACGCCTCTCTCCCACATCAGAGGTTCCGAGGATCGAATCCCAATGAAGACAGGAGAAGGATGAGAAGAGAGGGCAGGAAATGGACACAGAGAGTTGCCCAGCGAATGGACACAGGAACAGCAAAAACGGGGGGGGGGGGCTAAAAATGGATAAAAGTAAATAAATAAATAAATCCTTTTAAAAGCGTATAGGGAGGAAGATTCGGACCTAGATGCTCCTGCGTGGGCTAGATTGCCTGCCAGTGGTGGGTAGACTGTTCAGCCCGTCCCTGCGATAGTTGGTAGTAATACTTTGATGATGCTCTTTCATGATTTGTTAACAAATGTTTCGCAATAATGCAGGATGTTTGTGGGGAGGTGATTGTGGGAGCCCTGTATGATGTTATGCACGTTTGTTTTGTAAGTTCACGATGTTTACTGAATACTTATAGTTTATGTATGTTCATGTATGAATGATATACTTCAATAAATTGTTTTTAAAAAAAAAGTTTCATTTGGTCCAAAATTAATCTAACCACAGTCCATCGCCATGGAAACTACCCCCAAATTCTGGCGATCTACCTCAAATCGCAGTGGCCAAATGAAACTGACCAAATAAATGAGCAAAAATCCTCCATTACTCCTAAAAAAATATTCAAAGATCATTCACTCAACAAATAATTGAGTGCCTAATAGGCACTGATGATAAATTAGTAACACCAGCCCAACCCACAATGTAATTGTGCAAAGAGGCAACTAAACGGACATTTACAATTTAGATGGGTAAATCCAAGGTATGATGGAAGCACATAAGAGGGGGACCCCACCCTAGTAAGGAACTAAAGTCTGAAATGACTTGAATGAGTCAGAGTTAGAAAGAGGAAGAGAGGAAAAAAGGAAAAGAAGGAAAGAGTTATAAAGAAAGTACATGATACATACAGGGGAATGTCATTAATTCAATGTGGCTTAAGAAATAGGTAGAAGGGCATATAGTTCAGCTACTGAAGAGCTCAGCATGACTTGTTCAGAAGTTTGCATTTTAACCTGAATGTAGTTAGGAGCCATGGTAAGATTTTTTAGGTTTTTTTTTCTACATAGGAGAAGTTTGGGGTTTAAAGAAAAATCATGCATAAAATACAGGATTCTCATACACCACGCCACCACCAACATGTTGCATTGGTGTGGAAGATTTGTTGCAATTGATGATAGCACAATTTTATAACTGTACTTTTAACTAAAGTCTGTGGTTTAACTTTCAAGCATATGATCTGAGATTAGTACTCCAGAAGGATAAGGCTACAAGAAAAATAAAGTCAAAGGGGAGTAAGACTGTAGGTAGAGATACCAGTGAGCGGAAATAGTTTTGATAATTTAGGGAAGAGATATGGTGTACTGAACTAATGATGTAAGAAAAAGGGAGGGATAATGAATCAACAGAAACATTGCTGAATATTAAAACCAAACTACAATCTTCATTTTGCTTGTCAAAGTTACCACACTATTGTCCAATTCGGTATCTAGTTTCTGGCAGGTGCTATATCACAGTTATCCTGGTGCACTGACTATTTAAATTTCATTCAAAAGCTATGACTCGGGTACAAAATAGGTGTACATTAGGAAAGTTAGAAATGCCATATTTGCAGAAAGCAGAATTAACTTGAAAAACAATTTTGGGAAAAAGGACCTCGCTTGACTAGTAGGTAGTTAATATTTATGGATAATAAAAAGTATTTCCAAAGTCAATTAATAGAAAAAATAAACCTGTTACTAACATTAGGCCATTATGCACAGAGAGAGAAAATGATAACCCTGGGGGTAGAGTGGGAGGGGGGGGGGAAGAGAGAGAAGAGAAAAGGAGTGGAGGAGATGTCTTGCTTAGATCCCCTTATCATCCAATAACATGGTCCCTAAAAAGGGAAGACAATGGTCCAGGTTTTTGAGATTTCACCTCGGTCTCCCAGCTATGGAACCACACTAGCTCTCACAAAGGCAAAGAACCATAAAAGCCATTTAACTTACTCCATCCGCTCAGGCTATAATCATTAGTTATTTTCAGGACATAAAAAATCTTGGGGCTAGGACTCTTGAATTTCAAATGTTCTAATATGAATGCTAACATCAACATTATAGACAAAAATCCAACAAATGCCTGCCATCTAAAATACATTATAAAATGGCGAAGTATCAGTAAAATACTAAAATTGGAAGGAAGCAAAGCATAGAGATACCAGTGAGTACTGAGTTTCAAAAGCATTAAAAATAATGGTTTTCTAGTTTATAAGTTAACCCACTTTTAAAAATTCCAGGTCCAAAAAGGCCATTATTGGGGACAATTGAAAAAACTGGAATATGGACTGTATATTTTATATCAATGTAAATTTCTTGCTCCCGATAACTGTATTTAAGGTGGTTACATAAGTGAGTGTCCTTGCTCTCAGGAAAAGTACATGGAAGTGTTAAGTGTTAGAGGAGAGTCACGTATGCAACCTACTCTCAGATGTTTGGAAAATGAATAGACAAATGATAAATGGATAGATAGAATGATATAATAAATGTGGCAAAATGCTAACAGTTGGTAAATCTGGGTGTCTGAGTGAAGGGTACGTTAGAATTCTATGTGTTGTTTCTGTATTATTTTTGCAACTTTCCCATAAGTTGTAAGCAATTTCAAAATAGTTTTTTTTTTTTTATTTTTTTAATTGCAGGTCTGTAGGAATTATGACAAGTCTGTGAAATTGGAACAAATAATTTCATTGAACAAGCACAGTTCTTTGTATTAATTAAATTCTGCTCCATTTTTAATGCTGGCCAATGCTTCATTCTTGCCTCATTTTAAGGAAATACAATAAAGCACTGAATCTAAATTAACTAGATACTATTACACATTTACGCACTGCATTTCATTTTATTAAAATAACCATTTTTTAAAAAATGTTTTATAATTTTTTCAGTAATTTTATTAAAATACTGTATCACTTAAATGATTTTAATGAATAGGAGCCCAAAGATTATGCTCCTTAATCTGACAACCAGATACGAAGCCATACAAGTTTTTTGAAAATAGACTCCATTTCCACCAGTTTGCAAGTACAAGTTTTTTTTTTTTTTTTAGAAGCAGAGTATCAATATCTGCTTGCTTTAATTTATTTATACTTTGTCTTATTCCAAAAGGGATTTGAGGGGGCATAGAGCATATTCAGAAAAATATATTTTTCAGTAAAATACAGAATATTTAGCAAAGTATTTTTACCAAAATATTGTTGCCCAGGTTCTCTCCTTGCTTGTCAAAATGTTAAGATATCAAATTTGCAATTTTACTAAATACATAAGATGGGGTGGGGGGAGCCTCAGCGCTCAGCTTGAAAGCAACACATATTAAACTGGGAGGTGTCTTCAGTGAGAAAGGAATCAAATTTTGAAGGTGGGATAAGAAGGTACTTATCAAAAAAAAGGGTGGGTATAAATTTTAATTTATACATAAATTAAACTATTGATTATTTGCTTTATGTTCAAGTATCCATTTCAAAAAAGGTATTTAAAGGATTCCTTTAGGTAGCAAGCCACTCTAATCTGTATAAAATAATTGCATTTTCTTTATTCTATTTTCACATAAGTTTTCATAATCTGTTGCTGTCAATAAAAAAGGTAACTTTTGGGGATACAAAAAATTAATAAAAAGCCTTTCTACAATATTTCAACTAAGCTAATCCCTTCCAGTATCCTCAAAAACAAAGTATTTTAAGAAAACTTTGCTGCTTATCATTAAGCACAAAATAAAACAATTCCGGAGTTGTCTCAAGTCCAAAAGTATGAACATTCCAAGAGAGTTGGTTATTCAGGACATTAGGGTACACCAATAGTTATTAAATTTAATTAAAAATCATTATGTTTATATAATAGGGGGAGATATATCATGGTCCCACATGGAAAGAAGTCAATTTTCTCTAAACTGAGCCGTGAACTTAACATAATTCCGACCAAAATTACAAAAGATCACTTTTTCTTCAAAAAAGATTTTGAGGTTCATCTTTACTAAAAATGCTGATGAAGTTTTAAAAATTTTTTTAAATGTTGAAGTGCCAAAAAATTATGCAAAAGAATGAGTAGAGACTTGACACACCAGTAATAAGATAATTAAAGTAATAAAACATCAACTAAGGTCATAAAACTTCATTAATTAAAACAGTGGATACTGATACAAAACTAATAGACCAATGAAAGTACTGAGAGCCTTGAAACATATCCGAATACAAATAATTAAGTCTATAAAAAAGATAATATTTCAAAAACAGTTAAATAATCAAATCATGATGCAAAAAATAACTTTGGGACAGGTGGCTAAATAAGTAAAATTAAAATTAGACCTACAGATCTAAGTAAAGTAAAATGTTGGGTGAATTAAAAAGTAAAACGTAAAAAAATAAATAAGGAAGAAAAAAGTACTAAAAGAAGACACAGGCTAACACATATAACTTGGAGGAATGGAAAAGATATAAAAATTACGCAGAGTCAGAAAACGTTAAAAAAAAGTACTTACAACACACACACTTTTCTCCATGTGAAGTTTATGTACAAAGTTGAAAGACAAAAAAAAACAGACTGGGAAAAAATTGCAATCCATGATGGATATCAAATAAACAATCTTCATATGAAGAAAACTTGGAAATCAAAAAGATGAATGCAGCACCAGGACACATGCAAAAGAGTATGAGTTGGTAACTTACAACTAAATGTAAACACATATGGACATATGAACGTGTTCAACAGAACTAGTAAGTAAAGGAATGAAAATTAAAAATGGAAAACAGTAAAAGGCCTGATACTTGCTGTTAGTTGAGAACCATCATACAACGTTACAGCGACTGTGAATAGATACAACCTTTCTATAAGGCAATACTGTATCAAAGTTTAAAATGTGAACCACTCTGGCTCAACAATTCCCTTTTCAGAAATGCAAACCAAGGAGATCATCTGTCAAGGATGTATGCATAAGAATTCATCGTGTAATCTTAATAAACTGAAAGCAACCTAAATGATCATCAATAATAACAATGAATAAATATTAGTATCTCATAAACTAGAATACCATGCATCTATTAAAAATGATGGAGAGCTCATACATTTATTGACATGGTAAAATTGTCCTGACATTTGCATGGAAGCTCCATGCGAGCAGGGGCCTTCAGTGCCTTGTTCTTCTCTCTCACTTCCAGCACCAGGAACAGTGCCTTGCTCAGTAAGTATTTGTTAAATAGATAAATTTTAAAAGCAGGTTACAGAACAATAATAATAATATGGTCTCGTTTTCTCTCTCTCAAACACAAAAAGAAATAAAATTGGAAGGATAGTCACAAAAGGTTAACAGCACAATAGAATTTTGGGGATGTGTATGTGTGTGTGGGCACACGTGTGTTTAATTCCTCTGTTGTCTAAATTCTTTATATAGTAAGCACTTTTTAGTTTTATGATTGGAAAAAGTAACAAAATTTTTAAAGAACTCATATATTTATGGTGAACTCTAGAATATGTTCAGTGACTACAGCTCACAAATTCCCAAAATTAAGATCAACACTATCCAAGAAGCAAGGTTTCTTCTACCTCCAAAGAAATGTCAATGTGTCTTGAACAATGTAGCATCTTCTTTCTGTACCAGGAAATGTCACACTATACTAATAAAATGCAAATTTCCAGAAGGAAAAAAAAATAACATTTTCTGTAGTAAAAAGGGGGAAAAAACTAAAAATGAGTAGTTTCTTCAAGTGCTCTCCTCTCCTCTATTAACATATACCCTAGTTGGTGGTAAAGGTTACTATACACAGTGGTTTTTTTCTGGCTCAAACACCAAGTGAATCCATATCAGTAGGTGCTGTTTGCAATTCTTTCATTTCTTCAGAAAGCAGGTTTCATGTTTCATGTTGTTATTTAAACACTTGAAGGGTTGGTGTATGGGAATTCTACACATGAGCATGATTGTTTTTGTAAGTTCACAAGCTCAGTATTAAAAAATATAACAGGGGTGGGTTGGGGCGGGGGGATACACCAAATACAAGATATAGACTACAGTTAGTAATATTTTGACGATGCTCTTGCACAGTTTGTAACAAAAGTTTCACAACAATGCAAGGTGTTAGTGGAGGGGTGATGTATGGGACCCCTGTAAGATGTTATGTATGTTTATTTTGTAAGTTCACAACTTTCACACTTATTTACACTTATTGTTATGTATGTATGTATGTTCATGTATGAATGATATACTTCAATAAAAATATATATTTTTTAAAAACTGTTTTTAACTTAGCCACACACCCTCTGTCACTATTTACCTAATCACTCTGTTTCATATTACTAATTGGTTTTCTCATTATCTGAAACTACCTTGTTTAGATGTTATCTGTCTCCCCCTCTAGAATGTAAGCTCCATGAGGACAGGGAATTCCATTCTGCTTAGCACCTTGTCCTCAGCACAAAAACAATAACTGGCATCAGGTAGGCCTCAAGGAGTACTTGTTGAATAAATAACGAAAAGATGCGGGTGGGGGGTGGAAAGGGTGGGAGTACAAATCTAAACAAGACAACAAACGTGAAACTGCTAAAAGATAAGAAAGCCACACTGAGATAAAGGTACAGCTGACACGACTCCAAGCTACCCGCCGGCTCGGCTCGAAGGTTTGGTGCACATATTTCAAGGTGGACAGGTGCTGCACACCCATCTACGCGCACACTCTTGCAGGAAGAGGGAATCCACAGGGAGGTCGGCAGGTAGCTGTGCGCGGCTCCCCAAGAGCGAAACGGTCATCACCACAACAGAAACGTGGCCCTTGTCGAGAGGATGAACAACACACCACACATCCTGGCCCGGATGAACCACCACCACGAATTCCCCAAACAATCCAACCAAGTAAGCAAGCAACCTTCCGCCCGGCACGCGGAGAGGAGCAGGCGCCTGTCCCCCGGCGGCGCGTCTCCGGGAGCGCAGCAGGCCCCCTCACTCACCAAACGTCCTCGGCCCAAGGACCCTCAGCCCCAAGCAGGTCCGAGCGGAGACGAGATGGGGAGGACGGTCAGAATCCGCCTCCTCCACCCGAGCCCAGCCCCCTCCGGAGCGCCCATCTCCCCGCCCCCCCCACGAGCGCCTCCTGCTGCCCCTCACTCACGAGTAGATGATGGACATGAAATGCATCAGCCACAGCACCAAGAAAAGGATGAGCCCGAAGACGGCCATTCCCTCCTGGGCCAGGTCCAGCAGCGCCATCCCCCGGCCCGCCAGCCCGGCCCGGCCCACTCCGCCGCCGCCGCGGACAGCGCTCCCGCAGGAGGAGGGCTGGGGGGCGCCCGCGCGGGCTCGCGGGAGGGGAGAGGAAGGGGCGGAGGGGGGGGGCGGAAGGGGCGGGCAGGGCCTGCGCGCCCCCACCAGCGCGGTGTCCTCGGCGCGCTCGCGGCTGCGGGCCCCGCGGGAGCCGGGCTCGGGGTCAGGGCGGCC